>BMAU01020157.1:0-90000 GCA_019973935.1 Trichonephila clavipes
GTAGTTTTAAATGCATCAATACAGCTGTGAAACAACGCTGTGAGCGATGTCGAACTCCCTGGCAACATTCGTTACTTTTCGCCCTTCGATCTTTTCCAATACCTGGCCACGCATAAAATCATCTATGATGTGGGAAGACAGCGCCGAAAATTTTAAGTTCGTCTATTAAATCTTTCCTGTAAAAACTTTGACGTTTGAAACATCAACCGTCCACACGCGTCAAACCTTTAAAGCTCTTATGAACGCTATCACGTGATGAACAGACGCGGAAAAAAAAAATTCTGCACACTCATACTCTTCTCCTACTTAATTTATTACAAAAGTAAATGTAAAGTGTAACTATTACAGTAAAATCAAATGTAACTGTTTGTTGCATTAAAATATAAATCTATTTTAATCAAGGACATTTTCTATTATCAAAAGGATTTACTTTAAACAAGAACCAAAAAACAGGTAAATAAAAAAAGAGTGTTTTTTTTTTCCAGGTATAGAAGGTGGCATTACTTTCCAAGATGGCGACCGATTTAACAGCTGTCAGTGATTTATTCTCAGTTTGGTTTACCTGGCAATTCATCATGAATAGACTCACGCCTGAACAACGCTTTAGATTCGTCGAATGGGCCCAAAACGATTGCCGTTGTTCCCGATTTTCATAAGCGAATTTTGTTTAGCGATGAAGCGCACTTCTGGTTGAATGGCTACGTCAACAAACAAAACCTGCCGCATTTGAGTGAAGCTAATCTACAAGTGTATGTCGAAACACCGTTACATCCAGAAAAACTGACTGTTTGGTGCGCTTTATGGGCTGAGGAATCCCTTCAAAAACGATGAAGGCCACAACGTTTACAGTCAATGGTGATCGGTATAGAACCACGATTACTAACTTTTTCATTCCTGAATTAAACAATCATGATGTCCAGAGCTGTGGTTCCAACAAGACGGCACAACATGTCACACAGCTCGGCCACAATCGATTTATTGAAAAAGACGCATTTGGTGACCGCCTAATTTCACGTTTTGGACCTGTGAATTGGCCTCCAAGACTTGTGATTTAACACCGCTAGATTATTTTCTGTGGGGCTATGTAAAGTCATCGGTCTATGTGGATGAGCCACAAACGCTTGACCATTTGGAAGACAACATTCGCCGTGTTATTGCCGATATACGGCCACAAATGTTGGAAAAAGTCATCGAAAAAATTGGACGTCCAGATTGGACTACTCCCGAGCCAGCCGTGGCAGTCATATGCCAGAAATCATATTTAAAATGTAATGCTACAAGATTTATCTTTCGAATAAAAAAATTCATGTCAATCGAATAATACATCGTTGTTTTATTGCAATTTAAAAAGTTCTATACTCTAATAAAAACACCCTTTACATTGTAGATTTATATAAATATGTAAATTTCCCTCAAATAAATTTCAAAATGAAAATTTAAAAACCTGATATTTAAAAATTTTTTAAAAAGAGTCGGCGGGCCGCGTGATGAACACCTCTTGATTTTTTTCCGATTGATTATAATTCTATGTATATAATACGTAAAATTTGATTAAGTATTTGTTATTAATGATTAATTTTATTAATTAATGCTAATTATTTATTCAATAATTAGTTTTTTACAGTGTTTTGTTCCCGAAAATCGACAAAATCAAAGTGGCATGATACAAGAATGGTGAACTTTCGACCCCCGGACCCCCTTGAAAAATTTTTGTGTGCGCTACTGCCTCTGATCTACTATGTATTTATACTGATTTGTCTAGTTATTTCATGAAATACCAAGTTATTCTATGAAATAACTGAATTATATACTCTCTTTAACGGTAACAGATATACATAAATGTACATTATTTTTATCAGTTTCTTAGAATACCTTTATGTTAATTAACTTGTGTGTTCACTTAGCTCAGGGGTGGGCAGACTTTTCCAGGGTACGGGCTACTTTTAATTTTTCAAGTTTTTTGCGGTCTACCCAGTGTTAGTAGCACACACAAGGGGGCTGAAGTCCAAAGGTGTGGACCCTCCCCCCCGTAGCATATGACTTTTTCCCTAATTGATTATAATCCCGTGACTTAGCACGTAAAATTTGATTAAGTATTTGTTACTTATATTTTTTTTTCATTAAATAATGCTAATTATTTATTTAGTAACTTTTTTTTTACTGATTTTTACTCCCGACAATCTACAAGTTGAAAAAAATATGTTTGGCTACATTTTGAGGTATGATACGAGAATAATAGACTTTCAACTCACGACCCCCCCATTCTTGAATAATTCTTGTGTGCGCCACTGCTCAATGTCGTAGGTGTGGTGAGGTCGGAAAATATCTACAATATTTATTATAGCTTAATAATTAACACGCGGAATATGTATATTTTACCTACAGAACTAATTAATAAACAGCGTTTAAAGCAAAACGCCAGACATAGTAATAATAACAACCACAAATATATATAGTAATATCAAATGATACATTCCTCTTATCAAACAATTCAAAATTCATTAAAATTTTTTTAAAAAATTTGATCTGTAGTTAGTTTTTGTTATTATAGTCAGGAGAAGACTTATATATAGTCCACACTGACAGCCAAGCTTGAATATATTGCCACACGCATAATTTGCTACAAGTCCCGATAGCCGAGTTGGCAGAGCGTTGGACTGAACTTCCTCAGGTCTCGGGTTCGAATCCCGGCCCCCCGGCAGATTTTATCCAAAGACTGGAATTTTGTTTCCGTTTTTAATGTATTGTTTCTCTAGGTTCTAGATGAATCCAGATCATTCTTTAGAGTGCATACTGGTTATTTCTCGAATATTCGAAGTGTATAAAAGCAGAGTTCATCGCCAGTTGGGCATGTTCTCAGTCCAGTGTTGTATCGAGCTCCGAGCGTTAGAATAAATCTAATTGTTTGTTTAATTGAACTGTGTACTTCTTTCGAACTCCGTGACAAGTTTGGTGGAAGCGCGGGGTACAATTACGTCAAACGTGGATAATAGTGACAACCTTCGCAGGAGCCCCGGTTAAGAGGATTATCCCCCGAATTCGGACTGTTAAAAGAAAATAGTAGGAAGAGGACAAAAATGCCGACCGAGCAAGAAGCCAAGCCCGCTGTAGTAACACCTTCATTACAGCAATGGAGGAGCCCATCGACCTTCCGAGGAGCGCCTGGGGAAGACCCTCTCAAATGGCTTAAAGAGTACGATCGAGTAGCCAACTTTAACAAGTGGGATGACATGATGTGCCTGGCTAACGTTTATTTCTTTCTTGACGGAACTGCGAGACAGTGGTATGTCAACAACGAAGACGCTTTAGATTCCTGGGGAAGCGTTTAAAAATGGACTAAGTGGACTTTTCGGTGATCGTCAAAAATATACCAGAAGGGCAGAGAAGAACAACTAAAATGCCGAGCCCAGCGTTCAGGCGAGAGTACACAGTCCTACATACAAAGTGTATTAGGACTTTGCTAAGAGGTAAATCCTCTGATGAAAGAAGACGAAAAGTGTCACACCTAATGAAAGGTGTTGCTGAGGATATTTATCAGGCCCTGTTGACGAGAGAAATCAACGACACAGCAAGTTTTATCAAATGGTGCAACTATATCGAAGATATGAAGCAGAAGAGAGTTGGTCGACCGAGATTTGAAAGGCTTCCAAACGTCGTACCGGTTGCATCCCTGACGGATGAGACTGATTTGGTCTCTCTTATTCGCACAATCGTACGAGAAGAAGTCCATCGACTAGTTAACCAGACGCAAGAATCTTTGGACTCCGATCCCCAATCCTTAGAAGAGATCGTTCAAGACGAAGTTGAAAGGGTTTTGGCCCCAGTGTCAACAAAACCTACAGAAACTAGACCACGACCAACATACGCAACTGTAACCAGGAAATACAGAGCTCCTGTTCAGAAATTCCCACCTGAACCAAGAAAAAACAGATGTGTGGAGAACGGCTGACAACAGACCTGTTTGTTTCCACTGCGGACGTCCTGGACATGTAATGCGCTACTGCCGAGAGAGAAAGGCTGTCTTTGACAACTCTCGAAACCGCCGACGGAACTTCGACGACGTTGGCACTGAAGAAGAAATACGCCGACCAAACTCTTCTCGCCGTTTTACGCCAAGTCCCACGAGAGGCCGATCCCCAACGCGTCGTTACAGATCCCCGTCGCCATATCGCCGATCCAGTCAGTCGCCAGGCCGTAGGAGCGAGGAAAACTAAGGAGAGCGACCTTCCAAGGAGGTGAGGCCGCGTGTACTGGAAATCCTCCGTCGACCGCCAAGATGACTGGTAACCAACTAGACGTAATAATAGATAAGAAGCCGATACGTGCTCTAGTAGATTCTGGGGCATCGTTTTCTGTCATATCCGATAAGTATCGCCGATTTTTAAAGAAAGTTCTGTTTGCTGATGCCAAGAGCGTTATGCTGAAAGTTGCGGATGGAAATTTTGTTCGGCCGATAGGAAATGTGTTTTACGTGTCCGTATAAACAATCGAGAACTGCCTTTTGAATTTATTGTTTTTATCACATTGTAGCCATGACGTCATCCTAGGATGGGACTTTTAGAGGCGTCTCAAGCCGTTATAGACTGTGGACAAAATGAACTTGTTCTAGAAGACATCTGTCGAGACTCCACAGCGCCTAACGCCTGGAATTTGTATGCCACCAGAGACTATACACTTAAGCCACATTCTTTTTAACTAGAATAACAGTATCAGGATATCAAACCCGAGGAGACATAAATGTAGTTCTAGACGGCAGCAAACATTTGCTCTTCGAGAAAAATATTGCTACACCGTCCATGGTATCCACATATCGTAACGGAAAAAGTGATGTCTGGGTTACCAACCTGCAGTTCCGAAACCAAATCATCCCTAGAGGAATGTGCATAGGCCAAGCTGAACCACTAAATGAAGGGCATCTATGTGTTATTTCCGACACATTGGGTTGCTTGATGACCAGCAAGAAACTTCGGAGTCACAGATGAATTGTTCGTTAATGATGTCACCCGAGTTAAGCGACGAACAGAGAAACAAGCTATCCGAACTACTCCGGAAATTTTCTGGGCTTTTCACGAAGACCGACAAGTCGACAGCCGCGAAGACGAATGTGAAACACAGGATTTTTACTGATGATCATGCTCCAATCAACCAACGAGCCTACAGAGTCTCGCCGACTGAAAGACGCATCATTCATGAAGAGGTTCAGAAAATGCTTGATGAAGGTAGAGTATCGTCCAACCCTCTGAAAGTCCTTGGTCATCACCCATTGTGCTCGTAAGAAAAAAGACGGTAGTTGGCGTTTTGCGTCGATTATCGCAAGCTGAATAGCGTCACGAAAAAGACGTTTATCCTCTGCCTCGTATTGACGATACGCTCGACTGTCTGAAAGGTGCCATGTTCTTTTCTTCCATGGATCTCCGATCTGGTTATTGGCAAATAGAAATAGACGAAGCGGATCGTGAAAAGACGGCATTTATTACCCCGAAGGCTTATACGAGTTTAAAGTCATGCCGTTTGGTCTCTGTAATGCACCTGCGACCTTCGAGAGAATGATGGACAATTTGCTACGCCATTTTAAATGGACTATGTGTCTTTTTGTTACCTAGATGACATAATAGTGTTCTCAGAAACTTTTGAAGACCATCTTATACGATTAAGACTTGTTCTAAAAAATGTCTTCAGGAAGCTGGTCTTAAATTAAATTCAAAAAAAGAAGTGTCTTTTGCTGCCCAAGAAGTAAAGATTCTGGGCCATCTTGTATCTAGTAATGGCGTTCGTCCCGATCCCGACAAAATAAAAGCCGTAAGAAATTTCCCACTCCAAAGAATATACATGACATACGAAGTTTTCTTGGCCTTTGTTCATACTTTAGAAGATTTATTAAAAGTTTCTGTCATCTCGCCGAACCTTTGCAGTCGTTGCTGAAAAAGTGGCGTGGAGTTTCATTGGGGGTCCTGAAGAGGTGGAAGCATTTAACAGTCTTAAGAAAGCACTTACTTCGGATCCAGTATTGGGGATGTACGACGAAAGAGCTTCTACAGAAATCCATACTGATGCAAGCGGGTACGGTATCGGAGCTGTCCTAGTACAAATTCAGAATAATGTCGAGAAAGTTATAGCATACGCTTCTAGAACTCTGACAAAAGCCGAAAAGAAACTATTCCACCACAGAAAGGGAATGTCTTGCCATCGTATGGGCTACCAACAAATTCCGGCCGTACATATTCGGAAAACACTTTACTGTTGTAACTGACCATCATTCCTTGTGCTGGCTCATGAATTTAAAGGATCCTTCAGGAAGGCTTGCCAGATGGGCCCTCCGACTCAAGAGCATGATTTTGACGTAAAATATAAAACCGGTAAGAAGCATAGTGACGCCGACGCTCTTTCGAGAAATCCAGTGGAAGAGGAAACGGAAACATCAGACAAATTTTTAGCAGTCACGACGAGTATGAACCTTGCGATGGAACAGAAAAAAGATCAAGACCTTGCGAAATTAAAACTTTTGAGCAACTCATCCAAAAACGAAGAATTCAGATTCATCGACGGTATCCTTTGCAGGAAGAATTTTGATCCAGATGGAAAGTTGTGGTTGCCAGTCATTCCTAAACATCTACGAGCAGACATACTAAGGCACTTTCATGACGCCCCCACCGCAGGACACCTTGGTTTCGCGAAAACTTATGACAGGATACGCAAGAGATTTTACTGGCCGGGAATGTACCGAAATGTCGTTCGATATGTCATGCATTGTCGGGAGTGCCAAAGGAGAAAGTCCGTTCCTCAACGACCACCTGGACGTTTAGTTCCCATCCCTCCAGCTATAGCTCCTTTCCATCGCATTGGAATTGATCTCCTTGGGAGATTTCCAAAGTCTGTTCATGGAAACAAATGGATAATAGTCTGCACGGATTACTCAACACGATATGCAATAACAAAAGCCTTGCCGACAGCCGAAGTCGACGAAATAGCGAAGTTCTTACTTGAAGAAATTGTCCTCAGGCATGGAGCTCCTCGAGTAATTATCACAGATCGTGGAGCCGTCTTTCGATCCAGACTTGTTTCCTCTCTCGTCGACTTGTGTAACATTGATCATCGTTTCACAACGGCGTATCATCCCCAAACAAATGGACTGACGGAGCGCTTCAATAAGACCTTGGCCGACATGTTGTCAATGTATGTGGATGTAGAGCAGAAAAATTGGGATGAAGTTCTACCATTTGTAACCTTCGCTTATAATACCGCTAAACAAGAGACCACAGGTTTTACGCCGTTCTATTTACTTCATGGTCGTGAAGCGGAAACGACACTAGATACAATGCTACCATTCTGTCCTAACGATTTTGATGACAATAACATCACCAAGATAGCAGCCAGAGCCGAAGAATCACGACAGCTAGCCCGAGTGCACACTCTGAGCTCAAGACAAAGATCGTCGACGTTACGATTCCAAACACCAAATGGTATCTTACGCTCCCGGAGATCTCGTATGGGTTTATACTCCAGTGAGAAAAGTCGGTCTCTCCGAAAAACTCTTAAGAAGGTATTTCGGACCGTATCAGGTGCTACGCCGTTTATCAGCCGTGACTTACGAAGTACAAGATTTTGATCCTGCTTCACGAAAAGAAAACTAAGAGAAGTTGTCCATGTACTGCGTATGAAACCGTACCATGATCCCGCCGAGCAAATCGAAACCGAGGATATTCCTCCCAAAGAATCATACAAAGGACCCATCACTCGTTCCAGAATAAAGACCCTTGAACAAAATGACAGCGGGGCGCTGTCTTCTTTTCGAGGGGAGCAATGCCACACGCATAATTTGCTACAAGTCCCGATAGCCGAGTTGGCAGAGCGTTGGACTGAACTTCCTCAGGTCTCGGGTTCGAATCCCGGCCCCGGCAGATTTATCCAAAGACTGGAATTTTGTTTCCGTTTTTAATGTATTGTTTCTCTAGGTTCTAGATGAATCCAGATCATTCTTTAGAGTGCATACTGGTTATTTCTCGAATATTCCGAAGTGTATAAAAGCAGAGTTCATCGCCAGTTGGGCATGTTCTCAGTCCAGTGTTGTATCGAGCTCCGAGCGTTAGAATAAATCTAATTGTTTGTTTAATTGAACTGTGTACTTCTTTCGAACTCCGTGACAATATTTCCTATATGATTACTAACTGCTAAAATCTTTAGGAAGTCACACCAAAATGTCTTGGCGGTCCACCGGCCGATCGCAATCGACGTAATGTCCATCCCGGACTTAGCTTGAAAGCACCATAATCCTCCCAAAACATCTTCGATTATTACTGTTATTCAAAGAAAGAATTTTATATGCCTCTCATATTGAAAAGAATTTCTTTAACCCTTTGGCCGTTACGAAAGCGCTCATGTTTATCTCACTCTATCCTTCAACGTTAAGCACGCGCTGCAAGCGTCTATCTATGGTTAGTGTAGTGGTCAAGGTATCAGATCGTGCCTGGCATGACACGAGTTCGAACCAGTACCTCTACGGACCGCTTTGTAGAAAGAAGGACGATGCACGTTAAATCTGTCTAGAGCTCAAACGTCCTCCCGTTGGTGTGGTGTGGTAGTTAGGAGAGGGGGTACCAGCTCAGGTGTCATCCTCATCACTTGACCATGGCTCAAAATTACGAGGTCCGTCGCCAAAAGCCCTCGTGTAGCTGAATAGTGCAATGATTTTTTCACTCACTCGCCACTGTAAGACAGAAATTGTTCAAAATTTTATAAAAAGTAAAAAATATTTTTTTAAATAAATTTTATAAGGTAAAATAAACGTTTGTGATCCCACCATCAGTAGATTCTTTTTAGACGAAATTAGAGCATGCTGAAATGGGCGATTCCTTCCCTCGCATTTTACTCGTTTGAATTGATAGCAGATAATTATGTCTTTAATTTCGATTTACTTTGTGTATTTGACTTAACAATATTATACATGCAGTGGGGCCTCTATATAACAAAGTCACTAAATCCCGGAAAAAAGTTCGTTACATGGAAAATTCATTTTATATAGAGGTTCATCTTTTAACATACTTTATAAACCACATAAAACAAATTTTAAATTCATAAACACTATATATTCAAAAAAGTAATTATTCGCACCTTTTTTTAAAATTAATATATGTTTATTTTAAATATCCTACCCATCAAAAAAAAAAAGAAAGAAGGAAAGAAAAACTGCAAAGAAACAAGAAAAAAGAATGTCGAAGAAATCACTGTATTTTCAATACGAAGAAAATAATTATATACTAAAATTGATGAATTTTAAGGACATTTTATAATTTAAAGCATACAAGTAATATTAAACATACATTATTTTATAATTAGAACACCGGACAACTCCCCTGAGGGTGAAAGAGGATACCGAAGATGTTTCTAGTGAACTGGGCAAAGGTTTCACTTCTTGGATAAAACTTCCAGAACTCTATTGCTCTCGGCGAGTTGGGATCTAATAAAACCAGTTCAAGATTTGACCACCATAAAATGTGTTAAAGAGAGAATAACTTGAATTTTTTTCAGAAATACTTTAAAAAAAGGGAGAAAAAAATTGAATCACAAAAAAAAAGTTCGTTATATAGAAAATGCACTTCGCTATAGAGAGGTTATATAACGAAGAAAATCGTGAAATGTTCAAGGTTCCAGGAAAAAGTTCGCTATATAGAAAAATTCGCAATATAGAGGTTTTTTCTATAGAGGTTCGATTGTATATACACTGCTGGACAATTGCTAAGGACGGATCACAAATTGCTATGTAGCATAACATTAAGCGAGACATGAGGCCTAGTAGGATAAAATATAGTTGCCACACTGTTCAGACATTAAATAAAGAATATTTATTGTTCTGGAAAGTACAAAAGCTGTGAAACATCTGAAAGAAAAAAAAATGTTCATTTGATCTGCGTACGGAGAAATGGAACAATGCATCTAAAAGTCAGCAAGCACCTTAAAGAAAGGTATCAGTACGGGATATGTCCACCGTGGAGTGTGATGCAACATTCCACACGTCGTACCATACTTTGCACAACATTATCCAGCAGCTGTTGAGGCAATTTATCCCATTCCTCTGTGAGTGCACGGATGAGGGTCTTCTTGTTTGTCGGAGGATAGTTTCGACCAGCAACTTGCCTCCCCAAAGCATCCCACACATTTTCAATGGGGTTTAGATCTGGAGAACGCGCTGGCCATTGAATACCCTCGCTGTCTAGACAATCCCTGAACAGCGAGTGTTCGATGACATGTTGCGTTGTCGTCCATTAAAACAAATTTATCACCGACAGCACCACGGAAAAGACGAACATGAGGAAGTAGAACTTCATCAATGTATCGTTGGCCCGTCATAGTCCCATTCGCAACCACATGTAGGCGCGTGCGGCCATTGATCATGATGCCGGCCCACACCATGATACTGCATGTCGGATATCGGTCCTTTTTCCTGGATATTTTCTGGACAATAAGCAGTACCACTCTCGCCAGATCAGCTGGCGTCTACAATCCGATGACAGACTGAACCTACTCTCATCTGAGAATAGTACGCATGCCCAGTCCTGTTCAGTCCAATTGTGATGCTCACGACACCATTGCAAACGGGCAGTACGGTGCTGTCTGGTCAATGGGACACACACAACAGGTCTGCGTGCGTATAGTCCTCTCCTCCCCTCAAACGTCTGGCAACAGTTTTTCGGGAGATCTGCTTTCCTGAGGCAGCAAGAAACTGATTTGCCACCTGCTGAGCTGTGGTGCGCCTGTTCCTTTTTGCTGATAGGACGATATATCTGTCTTCTGCAGGCGTCGTACTTCTAACACGACCTCCCCCGCGCCGTCTACTACACATTCCAGTAGTTTTAAATGACTTCCACAGCCGTGAAACAACGTCACGGCTGTGAGCGATGTCGAACTCTCTGGCAACATCTGTTATTTTTCGCCCTTCTTCGATCTTTGCAATAATTCGGCCACGCATAAAATCATCTATGTGATGTCGGGAAGACATGCCAAAAATTTTAAGTTCGTCTATTAAATATTTCCTGTAAAACTTTGCCTTGAAACAACAACTGTCCACACGCGTCAAAACCTTTAAAGCTCTTATGAACGCTATCACGTGATGAACAGACGTGGGAAAAAAAATTTGCATACTCATACTTCTTCTTACTAATATCCCGCACTTATTCTAATTTTCCACATTTTGCTTCCTTTCATTTTGTGGTTGCTATGGATGATAGCGTTATCCGTCCAGCAGTGTATGTATAGTCCAGCAGTCCAGCAGTGTATGTATACCAGCTATGTATGTATAGTCCAGCAGTGTATGTTGTCCAGCAGTGTATGTTGTCCAGCAGTGTATGTATACATTATTTTATGCTGCTTTGTTGTACGTAAGAATAATTTAAGTTTTGTAGATGTGTATCTATGTGAACAATTAACCTTTTTAAAAGATAATTTTTTGCTTTGGAGAGAGAGGGGAGGGGTTTTCAATTTTTGTCCGAGGCGGCAAAACTGCTAGAGCCGGTCCGGCCCTGTTTCTACATCTTATTTGCGTGAATTCGGATTTTCAGCATTAACAAATATAAAAATGAAAAACAGTTCGAGAGACTTTTAAACGTATATGACAAAATGAGAGTGGCGTTATGATTTTTACGACTAAATATAAACGAAATTATCAAAAATCATCCAACTCAAATTTTGCATTAAATTTATTCTTATAATTAATTTGTAATTAATTACTCAAAAAACATTTTGTTTGTTTGACTTACAAATCATTTTATTTATATATATATATATATATATATATATATATATATATAACATCGAAAATTACTATCATGAACTATTTTACATAATGTTTTACAGATAAGCAAAATTCTTTTAAACCTATTTCTTTGATGATGTGCCGCCAAATTTCTTAAAATTGTTAAAAGTGTACCGCCAAAAAAAAACAAAAAAAAAGAGGCTCAGAATTACTGATTTAAATGTAGAGAACAAATGATACCCTCTGTTGTATTTCGGCACTTTGAGAGAACACTCCACCACACGGAAGCATGAACGAAAAATCGGTCAGTTCAAGCAATTTTTGTTTTCATTCAGTTTTACTTTATAAATGTGGACTGTGTGTTTAGTCTACAATACAGCTCTCAAAATAGCTGAATTAGCGTATTCTTTGGAGCGAAACGGGGGCGGGTAAACTTTTCAAGGAGGCGGGCTAGTACGAATTTTTTCAAGGTATTACGGTCCTTCCAAAGTTGTAGGTGTGGTGAATTGAGAAAAAGGTTTAAAATGCTTTTTTATTATAACTTAGTAATAAATACTGAATATTAAAGTGACCAATAGTCCTCCTTTGGGGAGGACAGTCCTTCTTTTACAGGTTCTGTCCTTCCTCAAAAAGTGTCCTCCTTTCCAATATTTTAATTCTGTTAATCTCTATTCATAAGGTGACCATTTTTTTAACAATGAAAACGAGGACGAAAAATTTAAGAAAAAGTTACAACTTAAATATATGAAACATTTTATTAATTGAAACAAAAATACGCTAATTACGCTTACCTTCTTTTTAATTATTATCTTAAACGAGTACTTTTCCCATTGAATGATTTTTTTTTTGTCAACATATCATTTTTTACTATATCGGAAAGTTCGGGCAAAAAATATCCTTCATACTGAATTTTACGGTAAGCACTGTAGCTAAAATATTAACATTCAATTTTGATTTATCACTAGTCGCTTCACAAAAATCATTACCAACTGAAAAAAAAACTTTTTCAACTGCTGCATTAGTTCCAGGGCAGCAAGCACAACGTATGTAAATTCAAAAAGGATACCTAAATTTTTATATGGAATGTGTTTATTTTTGAAATGGTTAAGTATTTCCACCCATCTTTTATCGATTTCAACATGTTGATGTTCCAATTGTTTCAATTTATTATATAATTTAAACGTACATTCAGTCGTCCAATTTCATCAAACAAACCATTGTCAACGATTTTAATATAAGACATTTCTTTTGATAAGTTGATTTTGAGTTTTCTATATATAGGCCCAATTTACTTGCGATGAAGTCAAAAAACACCATTGAAAACTGTTATTTCCTGTATGATATTTGTTTCAGACCATTCTTCGACATTTTGGAAGCATGTTTGGTTTAATTCCGAAAATAGAGATTAACAGATCAATTTTAAAATATTGAAAAGGAGGACACTTTTCGAGGAAGGACAGAACCTATAAAAGGTGGTCTGTCCTCCCTAAAGGAGGAAGTTTGGTCATCTTACTATTCAGAGCTGCCAGGCCGAACTGTTATGCATCTGTTTGAAGAAATAAGAACATTGAATGTATATTTAAATTTCGATAAATTAATATACTAATGGGAAAATCAACATGTTATAATTGATAAAAGATGGGTGGAACATTTAACCGTTTGAAAAAAATAAACACATTCCATATGAAAATTTATTTATTCTTGTTGAATTTACATAGTGCTGCCCAGGAACTAACGTAGCAGTTGAAAGAGTTTTTTTCAATTTGTAATGATTTTTGGACAAGTGAGAAATCAAGATTGAATGTTGGTGCTTAAGCTGCAGCACTTGCCGCAAAACTCAATATGAAGGATATTTATTGCTCCGAAATTTCCGATACATTAGAAAATGATACATTGATAAAAAAAAAAAGAAATTCATTCAATGGAAAAATATATGTTCAAGTAAATAATTAAAATGGATATGAGTGTAGTTAGTGCATTTTTTTTGAGTTAATAAAAAGTTTCATATATTTACGTTGTAATTTTTTCTTAAATTTTTCGTTCTCTTTTTCACTGTAAAAAAACTGGTCACCTTATGAATATGTACTTACCAACACAACTACAATAAGAAAATCTTGCACTTTTATGACAACGTTCAAAGCAAAACGCAAGATACAAATATAATAATAATAGTCACAAATATGTTTTTGTTACTTATAGTTACTTACTTTTGTTAGTTTGTTGCTTTTATAGTTTGTTACTTTTTGTTACTCTCTCGTAGAAGATAGCAAACAGAAAAAGATGCTTGCATTCAAAATAGTAATAAAATAAGAAACCAGTAAAAAAAAATATACAAATCAAAAATAAAATAGCCAAAATATAACATAAACTTTATTTTTATTTTCGAGAGCAAGAGCAATTTACTTTTGTTCTTCCACCCTACCACCGAATACGTAGAAATTAATAGACAGAGGCTCTATCATAGAGCGGCACCGACGAGCATTGAACATTTATACAAACGTAGTGGCACTATCTCTGAAGCCATTTATTTTTGTGGAAAAATAATTCTAAGTTACAATAATATACTGAATTGGTGCTGTGTCCTGTGCATAATACCTAAAATTAAAAGTTACTTAGACACATGTTTATTCAAGTTTCAAGTAAAAAGTTGTAACGGGTCTATACGCGAACCTCTCACTAATCCTTTTGGGGAAATTTACTTCTTTTAAATGTTGTTCTATTGAAAACTTTCTCCCAAAGAAGAAGACATGGTTTATATAAATGAAGGCTTATATTTAAGCATTTTTTAGGTACGAGAGAGATGTTAGGAGTTAGTGATTACGGAAAGTGGTTGAAAGCAAGTCGAGAGTGGCTCGACGGTTGATTGCTTAATATTTAAGATTGTTAATTGACGATTTAGTTAATAATTTATAATTCAATAATATCGACCAGAGGTCGAATAGCCGAGAAAGAATTACGGTAATTCAGACTGCAAGTAATCAAAGAGTTCGAAGCGTAAGTTGATTGAATCGTTATAAATTATTAAGTATCCTTTCTACCATGCAGTTGCTCCTACACTTTATAGAAGTGTGCATTTCCTACCATGGGTTGTTGAAATTTAGCAAAGGAATAAATAATAAACTAGTTTGTTCTGACTGTGGCTGATCTTTATTCTATCTCCCAAACACTAATGAATGAGGCGGCCCGTTCATTACAAAGTAAGTAGCAATAAACATTTCTAAATTATTTAAGTAGGAAAATATTAATGTTATGATTAAGTATTTTCTATTTTTTCAATTTTTCAAAGATTGAAAACATTAGGATTTCCTGTAAATATGTATGTTGTCTTAAAATTTGTGATGAATAAGTTAATTACTTCTATAGGATGGAAAAAAATAACAATCATTTTATGTGAATTATGGAGAGATTTCCTGCGTATATTATGGATAAAATTAAAGTGGTCTTGATTTTCGTAATAAAATTTTTTTTAAGATAGGTAGTAACAGCAAATAATAGATGACAGCGGAAAAACAATATTTATTTAAGTGGGGCAAATAATTCTTAAGTTTATTTTTATAAAAACCCCTTTAAACTGATGGTCCAATAAATAATAATAAGCGTTTTAGGTTTTAACGAGTATAGACAATGATTTTTTTAAAAAAAAATAAACTAGGCACTTTTTTTTAATTATCTTAGAAACCTCTAATTATTGACCTAAACTTTTAAATTTATTTTCAGGAGAAAATCAAGTCCTTAGTTAACAATATAAATAAGTCTGGCAGAGAAAATATAAAAGTAGAGTGGAAAACCGAAAATTACTGTTAAAGCTACGCAGTACCCTACAAATCTAACCCCCATTTTTTTTTTTTTTTTTTTTGCATTTTCGTGTGGCTTATATCATTGTGCAGCTTGCCACCATATTTCAAATCTGATAACAAATTAGTTTTTTTTCAGATATTTGAAGTTTTCTGAGTTTATAGGTTTTGGTATCGGTTTCATTTTAAAGCACTCTTAAAGTAATTAGAGATATTTTTGAGTACAATGAACTCTTTCAGTGTGAAATGGTTATTGATTTCAATTTCCGTTACTAAAATCATTTCAGCTTGATTATGTTTTGAGTTGTCAGAGTTACTTAATTCAGATTGATTTCAAGGCCAATTTTTGTTTAAGAAAGAGTTTATATAAATTAGAAGCTTTATTATCAATTTTTTTCGGTTGAGAAAATGCCACAGCCAAAAGTTCTTCGGGTTGCTATGAGATGCAATATTTCGAAGGGATGGAATACATCTCTAAAACTGAATATTTCCATTATATACCAAACTTACTGCAGTACTATAAAATACACCGCAAACACTCAAACTTGCTAAACTGCCCCAAATTAAAACTTTAAAAAATTAAATTTTATGTACAAGCTGGCGATTTTCAGCTTAAATTAGTAGTATTATTATTGTGTACATAAATGCTTTGTGTTTCAAAACTTCTGTGGAAATAATAAGTTAGGATTAAGCTGAATTACCTGTCGAGGTAACAAATGCTATCAATATTAAGCAAAAATATATTTTGAATTAGAAAAAATGTTTTCAGTCATTAAATTAAAGTAGTGTTTTAATGTAGAAATTACATTGGGAAGTAACATATTAAAAAATTAGAGCTTAAAGGACATTATAAGTTTGTGTTTTATGCCTTCACAAACTTTAAATGCGTTTTTCTCAGACTTTTAATTTTAAAGGTATAAGTGTTTTCTAAACCCTAAAGCTTTTTTTCTGTTAAAGACGGAAACTTGAAATTTTTTGTATGTACTCCCAAACGTATGCACTTTAAAAGTTAGTATGGATTTAGGTCTGAGATCTCTACTTATTTCTTCAAAAAATGCTTAAGTTAATATTTTAAAAAATTTCGTGCTTTTCCTAGATTTAGATAGAAAAATAATTATTAAAAATCAACAAGGGAACAGTTTTTCAAATTCATACTAACTTTTGTTTTCAATAATCCAAGGAAAATAAATAATTTATAATTACTATACAATTTCAAAAATTGAGCATTTTATAAATGTTTGAAAAAACTTCAAAAATTCCTAATTTTTTAAAATTGTGAAATAGTGGCTGATCAAATTGACTTTTTCATTACAGAATCAGCTTAATAATATAATCTAAATATAAAACAAATTATTTTTACTATTACTGTCTCCAAAAACAATTTTTGAAAAAGGGTACCTGTGTAATCTTAAATCAAGAAAAAGAAAATTAAATATGTCAAAATTTCAACTTTTTTTTACAATGGAACTAAGTAACAAGAATATAACAAACGCAGATACATTAACAAGTGAAAGGTAAAGGAACTTAGCCAAAGAAAACTGAAAAACTCAAAAAGCAAACATTACTGATGAAAATATGCAATATATCGATTACCAGCAGCGATTAAAAGATATTGTTCAGCCAGAGGACATCAGTTATGTCCCGACAGAAAAGTGCATAGAAAATGTTGGATTTGAGCTTGAGAAATACGTTGACGTGGGTTCATGGCCTAAATCACTAAGTAATAATTTTAGTGATTATATTCTTTCACATGTGAAATGAGTTATTTTCAAAATAAAGATCCAAACAATATATATTCTTTTTCTGTAAGAGAATACAAAGAACAAAAGTGATCATTTTCGAATAATCCTTTCATTGATAAAATTAAAAATGGCCGAGTGCTTTAAAGATCTTGGCTATGTTATTGAACAAGTGTTGATAGGGTTTTTGTTTGACCTACAAACTTTTTTGTAAAACAATTTCTCAATACACAACCGGCTTTTCTGATTGGAAACACGTAACACGTTGTTTAGAAAATCATGAAAATTCTATTGAACATAAAATTTCAATGTTAATTTGGTTGAAACGAAAAGAAAATAAGTCGGTTTAAGATAAACAGTTAAAGGAGCAATTAAGAAAAGATACTGAATATTACCACAATGTCCTCAAACGTGTTGTTGCGGTAATTAAGGTATCCGAACACGTTGAAAATGACGAAAATCGGTCAAGGCAGATATTTTTGTTTTCTCTTTTATCGAATATAGCCATCTTTTGGCTTTACAAAACATATTTTGTTTTGTTTCTACTCTACCTTGAGGCCAAGCTACAATCAGTTTTATTAAGTTGGAAAAACCAGAAGTGGGCATTTAAATTACTCGAAATCTATCATGGCGAGTCTGATTACTCAAAATATTACAAATGTATTTCTATAAAACTTTTTGAACCTGATATTTATGCTATTTTCTAGAGAATGTACTAAAATATTGTTTATTGTATGAATATTTTTTGAGTTAGGGCTTGTTATTTAAATAAGGGTCTCATAAAGAATGTGATTTTTCTTATAATGTTTACTCAATCAACTCTAAAATTTTCAAATTTTAATAAAACATTAAAATTTTAGTACATTCTCTAGATAAATGCATCTAGATTGTTTTGGTAATACTTTTACTAATATAAGTTTATTACTTTTTTCTTTAATTGCTTTGAAGTTTTACAAAAATGTTGCTAAAATTTCACTTATAATTGTGATTTCTGTGAAATTTAGGCAATTTATTTCAAATATTGTTAGTTAAATATTAGTATTTATTTTGGTATTGAGTCCTATAAAAAAGCCTTTATAATTTTTAAATATGTTATTTTGTTAAAAAGTGCTCCGAACGTGTTCGGATACCTTAAGTGTTTGGCTATAAGAGGTTTAGCATTCAGATGTACCGAGGAAGTTTTTGGTTCTCCTCATAATGGTAGTTTTATTTGTGCCCTGGAACTGCTAGCAGACTTCGACCCATTCATTCGTGATCATATTGAGTGAGTTAATATTAACGTCGCACTGTTCAGCTACACGAGGGCTTTTGGCGACGGACCACGTAATTTTGAACCATGGTCAAGTGACGTGGACGACACCTGAGCTGGCACCCCCTCTCCTAACTACCACACCACACCAACGGGAGGACATTTCAGCTCTCGACAGATTTAACGTGCATCGCTGCCCTACACGGCGGGTCTTTAGTGGTACTGGGATCGAACTCATGACATGCCTGCCATGGTTGGATACTTTAACCACTGGGCTACCGCAGCCCCCCGTGATCATATTGAACAGCGAGAATTACGACCGAAATCGTTAATATCGTAGTTATCAAAAACAATATATGAGCAAATATTTGAGATCATGGGCAAGCACAAAACATTAAAACATTTACAACTCAAGTAAATAACGATGACACAAAGAACTATTCAATTGCGATGGATTCAACACCAGATTTGTCCACAATGACCAACTTCTGATTATAATACGGTATTGTTTTCGGGTAAAAGTGTATGCAAGATGTGTCTCATTAATTAAGATTAGTAGTCACACACACACTGGCTTATACTTATTTCATTCTCTACTAGAAGTTTTAGAAACAAATGGACTGCTATTGGATAATTGTAGGGGATAGTCATTTGACAACGCTGCCAATATGTTCGGACGATGCAATCGTGTGCAAGCCGTTATAAAAGAAAAAAGTAAATTTGCTAATTATGTGCCATGTGCTGCTCATTCTCTTAATCTGGTTGGTGCAGAATGAGTTAAGGTTATAACTGAAATCGTGAATTCTTTTGGTTTAGTGTAACAAGTATATGTTTTCTTTTCTGCTTCGACCCATAGGTGGGAACTTCTAAATCGTGAAAATAAACTGAATTTAACCTTAATAAGAAGTTTAAATCAAACCAAATGATCTTGTCACTACGATGCGGTTGAAGCGTTAAAAGGTAATTCTGGTAACATCCTGAATATTCTTAAGACATTTAGTGACAATGAAAATGAGAAAATTGATTTTCGAAAAGATGCAGTAAATTTATTTAAAACATTAACAAAACTAGACACTGCCATTTTAATTATATTTTGGAAAGAAATTTTAGGAAGATTTTTTTAATATTCAGTTAACAAACAATTTTATTATTATAAAGACTCTAGGTTTTGACATTTATGAAGGGAATGTTAATTATGTCATTAGAAACGTTTATAAGCAATGAACGACATGAATCAGATCAAAAACCAAAGGAGTATCAAGACGCAGCCAAAAAGAAATTAGAATATAGCGATGTGAATAAGAAACCCGTTATTTCAAAATTTGTGGATAAATCCACAGAAAAAGCTGTAAGAGACACGCTTATTGTTGCGTATAAGCTAATTCTTGATTTAAATTCAAGAAGTCAAGTAAAGGGTGTTTTTTTTAGAGGTATAGAACTTTAAATTGCAATAAAACAACGATGTATTATTCGATTGACATGAATTTTTTTTTATTCGAAAGATAATCTTGTGGCATTACATTTTAAATATGATTTCTGGCATAGGACTGCCACGGCTGGTTCGGATGCAGTCCAATCTGAACGTCCAATTTTCGATGACTTTTTCCAACATTTGTGGCCGTATATCGGCAATAACACGGCGAATGTTGTCTTCCAAATGGTCAAGCGTTTGTGGCTTATCCGCATAGACCAATGACTTTACATAGCCCCACAGAAAATAGTCTAGTGGTGTTAAATCACAAGATCTTTGAGGCCAATTCACAGGTCCAAAACGTGAAATTAGGCGGTCACCAAACGTGTCTTTCAATAAATTGATTGTGGCACGAGCTGTGTGACATGTTGCGCCGTCTTGTTGGAGCCACAGCTCCTGGACATCATGATTGTTCAATTCAGGAATGAAAAAGTTAGTAATCATGGCTCTATACCTATCACCATTGACTGTAACGTTGTGGCCTTCATCGTTTTTGAAGAAGGATTCCACCAGCCCATAAAGCGTACCAAACAGTCAGTTTTTCTGGATGTAACGGTGTTTCGACATACACTTGTGGATTAGCTTCACTCCAAATGCGGCAGTTTTGTTTGTTGACGTAGCCATTCAACCAGAAGTGCGCTTCATCGCTAAACAAAATTCGCTTATGAAAATCGGGAACAACGGCAATCTCGTTTTGGGCCCATTCGACGAATCTACGCCTTGCTTGATGATCGTTTTGATGAATTGCCAAACCAAACTGAGAATAAATCACTTGACAGCTGTTAAATCGGTCGCCATCTTGGAAAGTAATGCCAACTTAAACTTCTATACCTGGAAAAAAAACACTCTTTAGTAAGAAATTAAAATTTTTGAAGGATTTGCAAGATCACACACACACATAAATTACAACGTAAGGAGAAAGTCGATTTGGAAAGTGTATGCGCTATTATTTTGATTACTATTCACATGACGTAGACCAAACATTTAGTAAATGAAGGTGTTTAATTCAAAACTTGTCTAAAACAAGTTGAGCTAGAGTCCTATACTTGTAGTGATATGTTCAATTTAATTTTTGAAAAGAAATTTGTGGACGTTTTTCCAAATTTGTATACCATTTTAAGTATTTTTATAACGCTGCCTATTACTGGCTGTAAAGCGGAGAATGCGTTCTCTAAAATATCCTATATAGAAAACAAACATAGGACAACAATGACAGATACTAGGCTTAATTATTTATCACTTCTTTCTATTAATACTGATCTCACCAAAGACTTAAAATGTGATCAAAAGAATTGGCAGCACAAAAGTGTAGAAAAGTTTTTTGTAAATTATGTTATTGCTTATAACGTATTTAAATCGTTTGAAATAAAATTTTTTAAAAAAAACACTCTTAAGTTTCGTATATTTTAAATTTTCCAGAACAAAAATTTTTCTTAGAAAAATGGCAAAATTTTTAATTATTTAGGGGGGGGTCCCAGATATCGTTAGCCCAGGGCCCCAAAAGGTCACGGTCCGGCCCTGATTTATAGTAAGGTGACCAGTTTTTTTTTACAATGAAAAGGAGGACGAAAAATTTAAGAAAATGTTTCAGCTTAACAGTAGCGCACACAGGAATTTTTCAAGGGGAGGGGTCCGAGGTCAAAAGTTCACCATTCTTGTATCATGCTCCTTTTGATTTTGTCGATTTTCGGGAACAAAACACAGTAAAAAACTAATGATTGAATAAATAATTAGCATTAATTAATAAAATTAATCATTATTAACAAATACTTAATTAAATTTTACGTACTATATACTTAGAATTATAATCAATCGGAAAAAAATCGAGGGCTTTGGGGTGGGGGGGTCCTGCCAGGACCCCCCCTTGTGTGCGCCACTGCAGCTTAAATATTTATTAATTCAAACAAAAATATTCTCTAGTCATGCTTACAACCCTTTTAATTATTTATTTAAACGAGTATTTTCTCATTGGATAAATTTTTTTTGTTTGTCGATAAATTATTTTCTAATATATCGGAAATTTCGGAGCAAAAAATATCCATCATCTTTACTGTAAGTACTACAGCTAAAATATCAACATTCAATCTTGCTTTCTCACTTGCTCCAAAATTACCAAATGAAAAGACTATTTCAACTGGTACATAAGTTCCAGGGCAGCACAACGTAAATTCAAAAAGAATAACTAAATTTTCATATGAAATATGTTCATTTTTGAAATGGTCAAGTATTTCCACCCATATTTATCAGTTTCAACATAATTTAAATATACATTCAGTCTTCTAATTTCTTCAAATAGACCATTGTCAACGATTTTTTAATATCAGGTATTCCTTTTGATAAAAAATCAACACAGCTTTCTATATCTGCCCAATTTACTTGTGATGAAGTAAAAAAAAAAAAAAAAAAAAACCCATTGAGAACTGTTATTTTCTGTGATATTTGTTTCAGACTATTCTTCGACATATTGAGTTCATCTCTGAATACAGAGATTAACAGATCAGTTTTAAAATATTGAAAAGGAAGACACTTTTCGAGGAAGGACAGGGCCTATAAAAGGACTGTCCTCCCTAAAGGAGGATGGTTGGTCACCTTAATTTGGAGGCCTTTGTAAAATAACAGTTCCGAACGTAGTCGGATGCCTTAAGAAATTTAATTTTTTCTTTCGATCATTTGTAATATGTTATTAAATTTCCATTTGTGATGCAAAGGGTTTTTCAAATAAAAGGGAAGAAAAACTGATGCAACCATGTTCCTTTTAATTTCTTACAATAAGGAGACCATCGGTCCTCCTTTTATAGGTTCTGTCCTTCCTCGAAAAGTGTCATCCTTTTCAAAATTTTAAAACTGATCTGTTAATCTCTGTATTCAGAGATGAATCAAACATGTTTCTAAAATGTCGAAGAAGGGTCTGAAACAAATATCACACAGGGAAATAACAGTTTCCAATGGTACTTTTTGACTTTGTCGCAAGTAAATTGGGCAGATATAGAAAATTACATAGAGTTTTTATCGAAAGAAATGCCTGATATTTAAATCGATGACAATTGTCTGTTTGATGTAGAAAGAAGACTGAATGCATATATAAATTCTAATAAAAATCAGAATAATTGACAAATCAGCGTGCTGAGAAATTGGTAAAAAGTAGGTGAAATTATGTAAACCATTTCAAAATTGAACACATTTTATATGAAAATGTAATTATTCTTGTTGAATTTATACGATGTGCTGCCCTGGAACTAATGCAGCAGTTGAAAGAGTTTTTTCAGTTGGTAAAGATTTTTGTGAAGAGACTAGTGAGAAATCAAAATTGAATGTAAATATTTTAGCTATGGTGCTTACCGTAAAATTCAGTATGAAGGATATTTTTTTGCCCGAATTATTAGAAAATGATATGTTGACTAAAAAAATAAATTAATTCAATGGTAAAATACTTGTTTAAGATAATAGCGTTTTTCGCGTATTTTTGTTTGAATTAATAAAACGTTTCACATGTATTTAAGTTTTAATTTTTTCTTAAATTTTCCGTCCTCTTTGGCATTGTAAGAAAAATGGTCACCTTATAATTAATGAAAAATCATGTTGAAAACTGTATTTTTCCAAGAGCTTTAATTTGTACACGGAAATATAGTTTCCTAGTTGTATTTCTGCTTTATAATTTTCACAAGTATTATAATTATTTAACAACCAATTAAATATATTTTTAAGCAACTTTTTTTTTAAAATAAAGGATCTCGGAGACAAACGATTTGCCAACCGTTGACCTCAATTGGCACGTGTCTCATATGACGTCATCAGGATACCTTTCCGAGAATCCCCTTTCATTTTGACAAAATAGGGGAGGCGGGATAGATCGATTCGAAAGGGACGATTTTATCTCTCTGTTATCGGTGATTCTATTCCAATTTTAGGGGTGATAAACATCCGTCCAATGGACGGAAAATATCTTCAAACTGTGAGCAGTAAAAAAAAATAAATAAAAGATTCATTTGTGTGCATTAAATCATTTTTCCCCCCCAAAAAACAAAAGAGACAATGAGAGGAAAGAATATCCATCAAAAAATCAATAAATCACAGTGGAAAACTACCCACAGGAGAGCGGAGAGAGCATTTCCGCCGTTACTATGGGAACCATGCTTTTCAACAGGTTTTTCTGGTCTCTTTGGAGAGGGTTGTGTTTTGAGTCTAGGAAATACTAGTGGATTTTAGCAGATCACTCATCTGAGCGCCATTTGGATTAGGGGCATAAATTATGCCGCGCGGTGCATAACGAAAATTCTATATGACGGGGTGTTTGATTTTTTTTTATATCTCAAATCCATTTACTGATTTTGGCTGGAATAAAATGCATTCGTACAATACAAGAAAAAAGTTCTTTTATTTTCAAAAACTTCAAAATAGTTTAACAACTTTTTTTTTGGATAGCTCAGCTTAATTCCAAAAATTACGCTGGAATATTTTTTGGAATAATGAAATTCTGCAATTATTATACATATATTCACACAATTTTAAGAATTTAAATTTTTTTTAATGAAAATATGGAAAATTTTAAAATTGTACTCTTTTTGCAAATATTTTTTTTAAAATGGAATTTTTTTGTAATATTTTTAAGGATGTTTTAAACAACTTTAAGGATCAATCTTACAATAACTTAATTAGTTTTGAAAAAAAAAATAAACTGTTGTTGAAACTGCTAAAATTCAACAAAAAAGCCAAAATCTCCTACATTTAAAATTTTTTTTAAAAAAAAGTATTACGTTTACAGCAAAATCTATCCCTAATTTTGTTACATACATTATATGTAACACACAGGAAAAAATAATGGAAGTGATTGGTAAATAATTGTGGAAGAAGAGGTATTTTGAAACGAAAAAACTCGAACTGAGAAAAACCATTTTAAAGTATATAATTCTAAAAAAATAATTGTTTTCGAAAAATAAAAATAAAATTCCACTTCAAAATTTTAACTATGTATTTTTCTTAAAAATTATAGCATTTTCATATTATTTCAAGCCATATATTTTACAAATTATCCGTTTTTAGGGAGTATTAGTTGCATAAAAGAACTCAAGAAAAATGTTCGAAAAATTCTTTTTATCATAACAGAAATTTTAAAAGTTTTTTTTTTGCTTCACATAATATTGAAATATTATATTTTTATGAAAAACATATGATGAATATGAACTGAAATTATAAAATTATTAACTCAAAATGTCTTAATTAAAACATTTTGCATGCACACATCTCACAAAAGAAAAAAATTACACACAAACACATTAATGTAATACTTCCAAAATATCCTGCTTTATTTGCCACACATTCTTTTATTTTAGTTATTTCACTTTTTAAAATAGCTTTTTTGTATCAAAAAGCTTTTTTTTTTAGATTTTTTTTCTAAAAAGGGGGCCTGATCTACTTTCCTAATTTGTTTGCTTACATTTTTTAATTGAATTTTTTTCCAACTTCTAGTTTTCAGGCTTACAAATGTGATATATCTCTCAATCGAAAGATATCAATGCAAAGAATATAACTTAAGTAAAAATACAGGAATGACATTTAGGTCCTTTTTAAGGTGCCTAGTCTTTTTAAATTTCTTTTTTAAATTATTCTTTCAAATTCATCTCATTACAATCAAATATGAAATGTATTCAAAATATTGTGCATTCATCAGGACTGCCACATTTTTTTTGTTTGTTGTAAAACCAGAGAATAGAACTTAATATAAAACCAACAAAATAAATTTACCGCATTAAAATGTAAAATATACTTAATATAATATTCTTTTTACTTAATGTGAACTGCTTAGTAGTTAGTAACATCTGTAAAAAATATGTGCTTTAAAAATAGCTCTTAAATTGGGTATATAGGGTTATAATTCCAGAATTATTGATAGATATTTTTTTAATAAGAGCTCGATTAACTGATAAAGTATTTGAGGTCAGGGTTTCAACATCACGAATATTTTTACCAGGGGTGAGGATGCAAAAGTTTGACAGCGTTCATGTCGTATAATTGTGTGGCATGTTAGAGAACCTTAGAGTGCCAGTTTGGCTTGGGTGCTCTCGGCAAAGGACATTTTGACAAAAAAAAAATTATTTAAACACAATATTTTGGCAAAAAATTAATTAACTTAAAATAACCTTTTTGCAAAATGTTCTCCTTTTGTAAAAAATGCTTCTAAAATAATAATATTTTGCTTATATAAAGTAAATACTTCTCCAGAGTGTCTGAACTATTCTTTTTGAAAAATTCACATTATTTTCAGAGTTACAACCCATTGAAATAATTATCTGCGTTTTTTTCTTAAAATTTCTTCGCTCTGTTGTCATAAAGCATGGATAAACCCACTTCTAAGTTATATACACTCTGTCGCAAAAAAATATATGCACCCAGAAGAAATTGAGCTACATTCACGAAATTTGGTATGCATGTAGTGTATATGAAAATAAACAAATGATTAAAAATTCAAAACAAAATATCATTTTATTAAGCGGTTACAGCTTGCAAAAGGTTAAAAATCAGTAAGTAGTAAAGCCACCTCTGGCAGCTATACAAGCCGAAATTCGGCGTGGCATCGATTCAATTAGATCACTTATGACCCCCTGTGGAAGATCCTGCCATAGTCTTTGCATCTGCGCAGTTAATTCTCCTGTATCTCGGGACGGCTGCAGTTGCCTTCCCAACGCGTCCAGACATGCTCTATTGGCGAAAGATCTGGTGACCTGGCAGGCCATGGTAGGACGTCATATTTGCAGATATTGTTGGGAGAGTCGCGCAATGTGGACGAGCATTATCCTGTTGATAAATGGCACCTGGGCGACTTGATAGCATGGGTAGCACAATCGGCGTTAAAATATCGTCCACGTATCTGCGAGCTGTTGCCTTGAAGGACCACTAAAGATGATCGTGTGTCCCAAGAAATTGCTCCCCACACTGTCACACCTTGTGAAATTGCTGTATGCCGCTCGACAATAAATGCCGGATCGGACCGCTGGCCGGTGCGCCTCCAGACACGTGTGCGGTGGTCATGATCACTGAGAATGAATCGGGATTCATCACTGAAGATTCACACTCCAAGTTGCCCGAGGTCGGCAAAAATCCAGTCGACACTGCCTATGATGTGGGGTCAGTGGTAAGCGTCTTAGCGGACGTCGGCTCCTCAAGCCAACTTCGGTCAGTCGTCTCCTTATGGTTTCTCTTGATGGCACTGGATGTCTGGAAGGAGGTAAGTGGCGTTGAATCGATGCTAGCGACGTTGTTGGTGCCGAAGTGGCCACTCTTCTGATTGCACGATCCTCGCGATCATTTGTGTTCCTGGGACGTCTGACCCTCCGCGACGGTACACTCTACCTTCTGTGATCCACTGTTGCCAACACCGAGCAACTACCATATCGCTCTGACCGAGGTGGCGGCCGATACGTCTATTCGACCAACCATTCTCTAATATATTATCAAAGTCCGTCAGCTGCTCGTACTGCCGCCGGTTACGTCTTAGAGGCATCCTAAGTCTCAATATCGTCTATCAAAGTCATCAGATTCGTTTGGATAGCCGTACGGCGCTCGTACTCATGCTTTTAAACTCTCCCAGTTGCGCAACTAATATGCGCATAGCACATAGCCTTGTCTCATTGGCTTCGAAATTTTAATCATTTGCATATCTCTTACCAGACTACATTCTTGCCGAGTTTCGTGATTGTAGCTTGATTTCTTCTGGGTGCATATATTTTTTGCGACAGAGTGTATTTCAAAAATTCTACTTGAGCCTCTGTACAGAGGTCTGAGCTATATACAGGCAAAATATTATTATAATAGAAGCATTTTTCGCAAAAGGAAATTGGTCATTCTGTGTTCAATTATTGTCAAAATATTGTACTTAATTAATTTTTTACTGCAATACTATTCTTAAAACAATTTTATATACATTTTCTAATTTAAGTGACACTAAATGTCATAAATATTATCCATTTGTACTCTTTTGCAAAATCACGGTTCCGAACGTAGTCGGATACCTTAAGCGGCCCGGTCATGACCCATTGCTCTGAAAAATTCAGTTAATAAGAACAATGTATTATTAGAGAGAGAGAGAGAAATTTGGTGGGAAATTCTTTGACAAGAAATCAAATCTATCAATTTTGCTATCCAAGTCGTACGGCTGCGCACTGATATTTTTTTCTCTTTGTAACAGTTATGGTTAGTGATAACAGACAACAGTTCAGTAGCGACAATTTTATGGGTGGAACAAATTTTTAATAATCCTTCATACCTTGCAAGCGAAACATATTCGAACGTTTTGGAGGTTGACTGTTTTGTAGTGAAAAACAAACATGGATTAGTACTTATTTGATTTGTCACGAAAGTGCGACACATTTAAAAATGCCAGTAAATAGGAATCATTTAATAACACTTTCCCTTCAAGATCTCGTTCGTGGCCGCGGTAGCCGAGTGGTATAGGTATCGGACTGTGGCTTGCTTTGTCACAGGTTCGAGCCCAGTACCACTAAAGACCCGCCGTGTAGGGCAGCGATGCACGTTAAATCTGTCGAGAGCTGAAACGTCCTCCCGTTGGTGTGGTGTGGTAGTTAGGAGAGGGGGGTGCCAGCTCAGGTGTCGTCAACGTCACTTGACCATGGTTCAAAATTACGTGGTCCGTCGCCAAAAGCCCTCGTGTAGCTGAACAGTGCGACGTTAATATTCAATCAATCAATCAAGATCTCGTTCAAGAAATGTAAATAGGCTTTACTGAATATTCTCTACAACAGCAACAAAGTGTTTTGTCATTGGTAATGTCACGGCAGGAACAGAGACATCCTGTGAAGTTTGTTATATTATTGATAATCATATGAAACCGTTTACTGATGCAAAAATTAAGAGAAAGAGCGTTTCTTGAATTCTTTAATTTAGTATTAGTGACAAAAATAAAAATAAAGAGTGTTTTTTTTCCCAGGTATAGAGGTTTAAGTTGGCATTACTTTCCAAGATGGTGACCGATTTAACAGCTGTCAAGTGATTTATTCTCAGTTTGGTTTGGCAATTCATCAAAACGATCATCAAGTAAGGCGTAGATTCGTCGAATGGGCCCAAAACGAGATTGCCGTTGTTCCCGATTTTCATAAGCGAATTTTGTTTAGCGATGAAGCACACTTCTGGTTGAATGGCTACGTCAACAAACAAAACTGCCGCATTTGGAGTGAAGCTAATCCACAAGTGTATGTCGAAACATCGTTACATCCAGAAAAACTGACTGTTTGGTGCGCTTTATGGGCTGGTGGAATCCTTCCTCAAAAACGATGAAGGCCACAACGTTACAGTCAATGGTGATCAGTATAGAGCCATGATTACTAACTTTTTCATTCCTGAATTGAACAATCATGATGTCCAGGAGCTGTGGTTCCAACAAGACGGCGCAACATGTCACACAGCTCGTGCCACAATCGATTTATTGAAAGACACGTTTGGTGACCGCCTAATTTCACGTTTTGGACCTGTGAATTGGTCTCCAAGATCTTGTGATTTAACACCGCTAGACTATTTTCTGTGGGGCTATGTAAAGTCATTGGTCTATGCGGATAAGCCACAAACGCTTGACCATTTGGAAGACAACATTCGCCGTGTTATTGCCGATATACGGCCACAAATGTTGGAAAAAGTCATCGAAAATTGGACGTCCAGATTGGACTACATCCGAGCCAGCCGTGCAGTCCTATGCCAGAAATCATATTTAAAATGTAATGCCACAAGATTATCTTTCGAATAAAAAAAAGTTCATGTCAATCGAATAATACATCGTTGTTTTATTGCAATTTAAAGTTCTATACCTCTAAAAAAACACCCTTTATAAAAAATAGTAATTGAAAGAGAAGCAAAACAGGATTTATAATATTTTGATCAATTTTCCACATTTCATATTTCTAATGTTATCTTGATCTTAAAGCATCCCCCCCGCCCCGTTTAACTTCATGTTGTGGCCCGCGTGATATGGTTGACATATGTATGCGGCCCAGCAGAAAAAAAGGTTGAGTACCCCTGAACTAAAGGAACAAAACTATGTATTTAAAGAAATTATAATAGTGTTATAGTTTACTTTCAGTAAAAATCAAATACGAAATATTTTCTTCAAGTAAATTATATTGATCTAACCGGAACCTGTGCGTGACACTTGTTGAGGAAAACATGACGTTAACCATTTCAAATATAATTAAATATGATCAAATAATCAAATATTTTTCCTGCTATAACTGATATTCTTTAAAATTAAAAGGGACCACATATTGATTTTCTGGGTACGCTCCGATTTTAAAACCAATGAACATGAAAAGCAAAAAATGAACCCCTCTGTGAATCAACAGATCGATTGAAAGAGTGGGCGGGGGAAATACGAGGAGAGAACCTGTTGCTATGGGAACGGGCATTTCATCCCCTTGCGTAGCGTCTGGTTTCAGATATCTGCTTCGCGTATTTCTAAGGTATCAGGAGCAAGAACGAAGTTGACAGAGTAGCCATGATTTTCGTGGAGTACTAAGAAGAAGGTGTTCTCTTAATTCTTACATATATTTATATATAATTAATATAGAAGTTATTAATAAAAATTAAAATGCATGATTAATGAGAATTACAGACAACTATAGCTGTTATACCCGTTCTTCGCACGGGTGAACTGAAAAATTAAACTACAGATTGAAGGATAAAGAAGTTTTTAATGAGTTAATTTTACGTGAATTGCGAATTTAAAAAAAAAAGAGCTTTTTGCATATCTCAGCTGAATAAAAAAAAACCCTGTTTGTTAAATTTTAAGTCTGTAGATCTAATAGCTGATAAAAAGGATTTTTTTTTATCTATAACTCTCCGTAACTCTCTTGAGGGTCGATTTTTGAAAAAAACCTTCCTAAGCTGATCTTTGTTCAGCAAAAGTAACACATTGTTACAAATTTTGTGTAATTAACGCTTAAAATAGTATAAATAATTTATATCTGGAAGTGTAATACGTTAATATTATTTTATGTTAAAATTCTTATCAGCCTCACACTCCACCTGTTCAAGCTTTCGCAGTTCCTGGCGCCTGGCGTAGACAAAACAAAATGCAAAGTTTTGCTTCACACATAAAAGATATATACTGTCGCGGGCTTTTTTGTAGATGGCAGAATTTTTTCCTACTTACTTGACAATTATCTTATATTTTGGACACTTCGCACAATATCTTTATATATTATAAGTCTATGTGTTATTCTGAAGTGTAAGCTATATTATTGTAAAGTTTCATTAAAATCCATTTAGTTGTTTTTGCGTGAAAGAGTACCAAACATCCACACAAACTTTCACGTTTATAATATTAGAAAGGATTATTTCAATCTTACCATTTATCTTTTCATACTTCAACAGTTGCGTAACGGAGAACTTCAGGGCCCCCCTGAAAAATCAGGCCTCAAAAATTTAGGCCTCAAGCCCAAAATACGTACTTTGCGTCAGTCAAGCTTTGGGCTCCGTAGAGCCCCTCCCCCTCCGCAATGCGGGGGTGTTCGTTCTACCTCTGCACTTCAATAATTTGAGCAGTTTCCTTGTTTGTGTATTTTTTAACTATGCTGGAATTAAAGTGACTAAGTTCGCAACAGTGATTTTGAGAAAGTGTATGAATAAATGTATGTTTGATATTTAGTGCCACTTGAATATATGCTTATAAAATTAATACAAGAGAACCAGAACATGATACACATTCAAAAAATCAATTTTTCAATTTTTTTATATTAAAAAATAGTGCATATTTTTCTGAATCTAAAAATGTATAACACTTATATGTCCTTTGATAAAATAATCTTAAAATACGAAAAAAAGTAATTGACAAAAATGTAAAAACAAACATTTACAAATATATAGTTTTTTCACTTTTTCTTCGAAGAATAATTTTTTGTTTTCAGGTACACTTAAAAAAATAAAAAAAAACTATTGCACTATATATGTGGCTCCAAATTTTTTATACTTCTATACAGAATACCTGTGCATATAGTGATCCTATTTTTTTTTAGTCGAAGTAGTACATAGTTTTTAAAAAATAGTTTTATGTGTGGAAAGGGGAGAAAATATATAATTTTTCAGAATTACAAAGTTTTGTAATTTTTTTAAAGAATCTATGCTAATATCTTACTAAAAAATAGGTTCACTCTGTTTTGTGTATTGTTTTATACATGCGCCACAAAAATATTTTACATATTTAAGAGATACTTTTTTTAAAAAAATGGTACCTAAACATAAGCATGTATTATAAAATCTCAAAAATCATCTCCAACTTAGATTAAACAAAAAAACTAAAAAAATATTTTTGTATTTCTGCAGAATGATTAAAATACCTTTTTTTATTATGTATAAGATCACAAAAAAAATCTAAGCTATTGGAAATTTTTAAAGATATATGCCCCATATAAATATTTTTGGCATTTTACTCTTTCGAGCACATGTCCTGGTACCCTCAAGAATATTATTACAAGGGATATATATAAAAATTATTTAAATACAATTTTTTGGCGAAAATCGAAGAAAAAAAATGACACACATTTTGAAAACATTTTCCTTTTGTGAAAACTGGTTCTATAATAATATTTTACCTATACATAACTAAGACTTTTGTACTGAACCCGAACTACGATTTTTGAAATTTATTATATAGAAGCGGATTTATATATTTGTGTTTTAATATATTGAAGAGAGAGAGAGTAGAGAATTTTTTATAAAACACACACCGAGTAATATTTCAAATGATAGCAACTGTAAATAATGAGATTTTTACAAAAATTTTGGTTCATGAAGTCCCATCCATATATGAACAAAATATTATTGTTGCGAAGGATTTTTCTTCCATTGGTCCATGGCAAAGGGAATAATCTGACTTGGCTAAACTAGGGATGGCGATCTGAGATCGATTAATCGAAGAATCGATTTCTCGGGTCAAAAAAATCTATTTTTAGCACTGAATCCATATTTTATCCTAGAAAATCGTAAATGTTCTGTTTAAAAAAAATGAAATTATTTACAATTAGTTGAATATACTATCTTTAAGGTAAAACTTATTATTAAATGAAGAATTTAAACAATTATCGCAGGTAGTTGTGCACCTGAAGTATGATCTATACTTTACTGGCAAGAACAAAAAAACTCTATTTATCATCTCGTATATAAGTATCGTGGAATCATCTGTTCCTTTTGAGGGCCTTTTTTCGATTGCTGGGTACATCGCAAGCGATGAGCGGAATCGCTTGGACTCCAGTAGACTTGATAGAATGCTGTTTTTAAAATGCTTAGATATCATTGGGAACTATAAGCTATATTATCCCCCATTTTCTAAACTTTTTAATATAACAAATACATTTAGAAAATAAATGTCTTCATTTATACCTGATACTTTGATATGGAAATAAAAATAATTGTAAATGTAGAATTTCCTGAACTAAAAAATCCCTGATGTTACTGATAAGAGATTGTGACGTCTTACGCGTCTTTTCTTTAACAAGTCCTTTGGTATATTTGGGCCAGAATTAATGGCACCACTTTTCCAACCAAATCCAAGAAATAAAATGTGAAGTAAAGATGCAAATAAACGGACTTTAAATATCGGATCTTAGAGTAAGCGCGATGGCAATGAAGAGGAATGTTAGACAATTGATGTGAGTTGTGGCAGTTGATGGTTATTATAGTTCGTGTTTCAAGTTTGAATGAGTTATGCGTGACGTGGATTCATGTTATTAGTAAAGTTGCGTCCCATCACATATAAAGACAAGAGTTACCACTACTACAAGCTGTAATAAGGTAGGATTGATTATTTAATATTAGAATCGAAGATTAGGCGGTTCGCTTATTGATATTGGTCTGAATTGTGGATCAGGTCTTATTATAAATATATATATATATTGTGTGTTGCGTATTGCGTCATTATAGATTCTCTCATATTAATAATTATGATTAAATTTGTTAAAGGTTTAAGTTGAATATCTTAATAAAGTCATATTAAGATAATGTTTGATCCTAGTTCTTTCGCTAATCCTACACCTCTAACTCACGCTGATGCTTCGAGAGATGTACTTCCAAGGGGAGGAACATCACAAGACCGTTTATTATGGTATCTTTCTTGTTTTCCATAAAATGAATGAATATTTACAATGTATATGCAGACTTGGAAAAAAAATCAATTTTTTAGAAATCTATCTTTTAGACCTCGATTTTTTTTTGTGAATCGATTCATCAGGTTACGATTCGAATCGATCTTTTTCGGAAAGAATCGCCATCCCTACTTTGACGCGCTTTAGAAGCGGTCACCTGCTTAATGTGACCTTTGTGCAAGGGGTAAAGTCTTTCTTTACCTGTCCCTGCTTCTTCTGCTCTTCTTCTGGACTGCTGGGGCATTTCCCTGGGACAGTTGTTTGGAGATCAAGACCTGGTTTGTGACATTATTATGCGGAAAAGTCAAATGTGGACTTGATGTAGGCTTTCCTGCTTCAAGGGGATTGGAAACAAAAACAGGATTTTTCTTAAAAGGAGAATGTTTTGAAAACACACCCAACTCTTTCTTTGCACGGTGTTTTTTCTTTTTTCTTTTCTTTTTACAAGATTTTGAAATAACACGGTTCACCAATATACTTTTTCATACGAATTTTTTGTTCTAGCACAACCTTCCCCACCCCTCCCCTTAAAAATGTTTTTTTTCCAAGTCTAATTTGGACAGCGTATTCAGAAGACTATCGGTTTATGCTCACAGGGACGACTCTAGAGCCGGACCCCTGCTCGGGGCGGCAAATTTTAAGGGCGGCATTTGGATCAAATTAGAAATATAGATTTTTTTTGTAACAAAAATTTGATATATTTTCTGAAATATTATTGGGTATGAATCTGGCATTTCATTTAATGTATCGTATTTCCTTACTTTGTACTCTGCATGTTTAATGTCGGTTTTCGTTGATGTTGAAACTTGAAGGGTTCGAGACGGGAATATATGTTAAATCATGAACTTTTATATGTTTACACATCTTTCACTACTAACTTTCTCCCCATCCTCGATTCGGATCACAACGGACATTCCTTTAACCCATACGATGTCCGGTGTCACCTATCCAAAAGGGGACAGGGGTAATAAGAGTTTTTGGAAAATAGAAACACAGTACGTATTTTATTTTAGTCTTGCGTGTAGTTACTATAGTTAAAACAAACGCTTGGGATCCCCACCATCAGTAGACTCTTTTTTGCAGAAATTGGCGATTCCTTCTCTTTCATTTTACTCGTTGTAAATAATAACAAGTACCGTAAAATACGGCGTATAACGCGCACCTATACTTTCAAGCTGTATTTTTTAATTTTTAGGTATATTCGCACCCCCTTTTTTACGAAAGAAACTTAAAATGTACGTGTGCAATTTTCTTATGTTTTGAAGTCATTTTTTTGGATGAATCATTCCAGACTATCTTTTGAAAAAATAGTATACTTTTAGAATTATACAATCCTTAAGCGCAAGAAGGGAGGAGGGGGGAGGCCAAATCGGCGCCATGGTTGGATGACAGTGGATGACAGTCTATTTTTGGGTACCTGGACTGATAAACAGTCCTCAATCCCATATCATGATGTCTTTGATGCAGGACTTGACTTCGTTGCTTTTTTCAGCCTGCGGAGTGGCATGTCGGCGATTGGCTGTGGCGATGGAATCTGGGAGGAGGGGCTTAGAGATGACTTCTTGGAGTAAAAGTTTTATACGATGCTGAAAACTTAGGAATGCTCTCTCAGTGAGTTGGAGGTAGAAGTGAATTTAGCCTCAGGCTGGCTGCCCATGGTTGGATTTTTCCCACGCTTTTCTATAAATATTGATTCCTTTTTCCCCTTTCGTGTGATGTACGAGACGGACGATTAATTTTGAAATAAATTAGAACAAGCCTGGGACTTATTACGCTCGCTGTCTGTAGTACATTCAATACTATGAATAATATTGAATACGCTTCAAACAGCGAGCAGTAAAAATGGGTCCTGGTAAACGAAGCAAACACAGTGCCGGTCTCAAGATCAAAGTGATTCAATTTGCAAAAGAAAATGGAAATCGTGCTGCTGCAAGGAAGCTCCCTAAGGAAGTGGAAAAAAAATCAAATGACAATAATTAACATGTCAAAGAAGAAATATACTTTACGTAAAGGAGTAACGAAATGGCCTATTCTAGAAGAAAGTGTGGCGAACTGGATTCTAGAAAATCGCCAGAATGGATTAATTGTAACAAGAAACAGTGTACGTTTATTCGTCTTAAAATGGTCAAAAAAGAATGCAAATGAAAGTAAAAATTTTAAAGCAACTTTCAGTTGGTGTAGCCGATTTATGGCACGCAATAATTTAGTTCTGCGAGAAAAAACAAACGTTTCGCAAATGCTCCCTAAAGACGTGGACAACAAATGGATAAGTTTCCAGAAGTATGTCATTGGGTTACGAAAGCAAAAGAAATATTTACTGTCACATATTGGAAACATGGATGAAACTCCAGTAACGTTTGACATGATAGGAAATAAAACCATAGATATGAAAGGAACAAAAACGATTCCCATAAAAACAACAGGACACGAAAAATCTCATTTTACAGTACATAGTGCTCTCCTGCTTAGCGGACGGCACAAAATTAAAACCCATGGTTATTTTTAAAAGAAAAACAGTGCCAAAATCCAATTTCCCGAAAGGTGTTATTATTCACGTACACGAAAAGGATGGATGGAAGAAAATGGTGGGAAATTGTGGATAAAAAATATTTGGCAAAGGCGTCTAGGGGCCGTACGGAATCCACAAAGGCTATTAATTTGGGATATGTTCAGATCCCATCTAACAGATAATACGAAAAAATTGCTAACTGAGTGCAATACAGATACAGCAGTTATTCCTGGCGGATTAACGTCATTAGTTCAGCCATTAGATGTGTGCATCAATAATCCTTTCAAACAAAATTTAAAACGACAGTGAAATACATGGATGCTAGAAGGAGAAAAATCATTTACGAAAGGAGGCCAAATGCGTCATGCCAGTCTGGAAATAGTGTGCGAGTGGATAATGAAAGCATGGAATGAAATTAAACCTGACTTAATTCAAAAGTCATTTAAAAAATGTAGTATATCTAACAGTCTAGATGGAACAGAAGATGGTTATTTATTTATGGAGGAGAGTAACAGTGATGGTGAAAATGATACAGATTTCGATGAACATATAACAGAAGACGAATATGCCAACTTTTTCATGTTATCCAACAATGAAAAAGTTCATAAGGTATGTTATTTCTTTAAAATAAACAGTATTTTGATATATATATATATACATATATATATATAAGTCTAAATTTATTTAATACTCATTTTTTAAAGCTCTCATTTTTATACCCGGCGTATAACGCGCCCCCCCTAAATTTCGATCTTATTTTTTGTGTTCAAAGTGTGCATTATACGCCGGATTTTACGGTAATTACATCCTCAATTTAAAATTGTTTTGTATTTTTTATGAATTAAAGTAATATATAAATAGGTGTGTATCTATGTGAACAATTCATCTCTTTTAATTATAATTTTGTGCTTTAGAGAGAGAGAGAGGGGTGGCCTTTTCCATTTTTGTCGGGAGCGCAAATCTGCTAGAGTCGGCCCTGATGCCCACACAAGTGTGAATGACTTGGCCTACTTCACAGTTTGTTTACTGTATATATTTAGGAGTTACGGGGAATAAACAAATTTTATAATTACTTTTTTTTCCTCTTTATTCTGTTGTACTTTAATTTAAGGTATACGACTACGTTCGGAACCGTAATTTTAAAAAAGGCATAAATGGATAATTTTCTTGATATTTAGTGCCACTTAAATTAGAATATATGCATAAAATTGTTTTAAGGACATTTTGACAAGAAAAAATTATTTAAATACAATATTTTGGCAAAAAATTAACTTAGAATAATCTTTTTTCAAAATGTTCTCCTTTTATAAATAACGCTTCTAAAATAATAATATTTCGCTTATGTAAAGTAAAGACTTCTCCAGAGAGTCTGAACTAGGATTTTTGAAAAATTCACATTATTTTCAGAGTTACCACCCATTGAAATAATTATCGGCGCTTTCTTCTTAAAATTGATCCCCTATGTTGTCGTAAAGCATGGATAAACCCACTTCTAAGTTATATATTTAAAAAATTCTAGTTGAGCCTCTGTACAGAGGTCTGAGCTATATTCAGGCAAAATATTATTATAATAGAGGCATTTTTAACAAAAGGAGAATATTTTAAAAATAGGTCATTCTGTGACGTCTTACGCGTCTTTTCTTTAACAAGTCCTTTGGGCCAGAATTAATGGCAACTCTTTTCCAACCAAATCCAAGAAACGAGATGTGAAGAAGAAATGCAAATAAACCGACTTTAAATATAGGATCTTAGAGTAAGCGGGATGGCAATGTAAAGGAATGTTAGACAATTGATGTGCGTTGTGGCAGTTGATGATTATTGCAGTTCGTGGTTCAAGATTTAAGTTCTACGTGTCGTGGATAAATATATTGGTGTTCGACTAGAAGTTAGTTGTTAAGCTGCATACCATTGCAGATAAAGATAAGTAACATTACGGAATAATATAAGGTAGGATTGATTACACTTTATTAGAGTTGAGGATTAGGCGGTTCGATTATTGAGATTGATCTGAGAATTAGAATTGATCATATAAATATAAATATATTGTGTGTTGCGTATTGCGTCATCGTAGATTCTCTCATATTAATTATTATAATTATATTTGTTAAAAGTTTAAGTTGAATATCTTAATAAAGTCATATTAAGATAATGTATGATCCGAGTTCTTTCGCTAACCCTACACCTCTAGCTCACGCTGATACTTCGAGGGATGTACTTCCAAGGGGAGGTACATCACAATTCTATGTTCATTTTTGGTCAGAATATTGTACTTAAATAATTTTTTATTGTAATACTATTCTTAAAACAATTTTATATACATTTTCTAATCTAAGTGACACTAAATATCATAAATATTATCCATTTATACGCTTTTGCACAATCATGGTTCCGAATGTAGTCGGATACCTTAAAAGAAGCATTTCGTTCTTCAGTTCAATAGTAATTTGGGTTCACTTCGTAGGATGCAATAAATACCGTAAAATCCGGCGTATAACGCGCACTCATACTTTCAAGCTGCAATTTTTAATTTTTAGATATATTTGCCGTATTGTGCACACCCGTGTGCGTTGTACATGATTTTTTTTAAATTGTGGAATATAACCCAAATGCACCACATGTCACGTGTATTTTTACGTTATTTTTTTGCACGCGTGGTTTTTAAGGAACGTCTTACCGTGTTAAAATAAACTGTGTAAAAAAATAAAGAGTTGGGAGCATTTTTTTCCCTATAATGATCCTAACACATAAAAAACACCTTTCCAACCTTTTCGGATTCCTCAAAAGCTTTACCTGGAAGCAATTGCCCCTCTAGATATTTCTTCGCCATTTACACATTAAGGTGCGTTGCGCATCTTCTACGGCACAAAACAAAGTGGCAGTTGTTGCTATGACAATCGGAGGATAAAAATCGGGGCAGTGGCGTAGCATGAGGGAATGCCGAAGGGGCCATGGTCCCGGACTGCATATGAAAAGGGGTGGCACGAAAAGCACCGCGATATTTAAATTCAAAAAAAATATTTCATATTCCAAATCGCGCCCGTGCGACGAAATTGACGGAAACGAGTGGAAGCTTTAATACAAGCACAGATACAGGAAGTTCATTAATCTCTCGCTATGCAATCGCATTCATTTTTATAACACTTAGGCTTCTGGCAACCGGTACTGTGTGAAGTTAATGATGCTCACACACACACACACAAAATTATTTGCAAACAGAGGGACTATATATTCATCAATGTGCTAAAAAACGCGTGCTTTACAGACCGTATTAGAAGCAAAACGAGAGGAATTCGTGCATGACGCTATAATATATGCTAAAAGTTTATGTGAAGAGCTTGAAATTTCTTTTGAACAACCCCCAAGACGAATCAGGAGGAAGCATATATTTGGCGATGGAAGTAAAGATGTTCACTTATATATCGTACGAAGATGAGGCGAACAATGTTTTCTTCAAGAGACAGAGTAACTGCTTGAAATTCGAGAAAGATTCCAACAGTTACAGAATCTAGCTCAAAAATATGCTTTTTTAAGGCCTGAAGTGATATTGCACATGAACGAACTTAACTTAGATCAAGCTCCTAAGACATTAATAAACAATTCCAACTTGAGCGCGTACGTCTACAAGCTTTCGTAGATGCAACATACCCAGGCTGTAAAAAAGAACTCATTAGGTTCGGCTCTCTGGGTTTATTAAAATATATTATTGAGCAAACTTGAAGATTGCTTACCAAACATTATCATCATGTTGAGAATTTTTTTGAAATCTGCCATCGGTAAGGCCAGTTGCGAGAGAAGCTTCTCTAGGCTAAAATTAATAAAAAGTTATTTTAGATCGACTATATCCACGTAAAGGCTAACAAATTTAGCTATCCTGGCAATTGAACATGATATACATATTGATATTGACAATTGTATAAGAGATATTGCTATGAAAAAAAACACGAAAAGTGTATTTTTAATCAATAATAAAAAAATTTTAAGCTGTTTTTTTTTACTCTTACTTATTTTCTTGATTAATAATTAAAATAAAGAGGCAACAAATTTCTGGTTGGCTCCAGGCGGCGAAAGCCCATGCTACGCCACTATATGAAGCTCGGACAGTGGCGCACACAAGGGGAGGGGGGTCCTCGGATTCGACCCCCCCCAAAAAAAACCCTTGATTTTTCTTTCAATTGATTATAATCATATGTATATAATACGTAAAATTTAACTAAGTATTTGTTACAAATAATTAATTTTATTAATTAATGCTAATTACTCCTTCAATAATTAATTTTTACTGTGTTTTGTTCCAGAAAATTGACATAATCAAAAGAATATGTTGGACGGTGTATTGGACGGTGTATTGGACGGAGAATAGTGGATTTCCAACCTTGGACAATTCCTTCCCCCCTTGAAAAATTCCTGAGTGCGCTACTGAGCTCGGAGGTACAAAGATCCGGGGCTCGATCGATTTTTGAGGGCCCACGTGCCGCCTGCGGAGGAGGAACTCGGAATTGCGAAATAATCGAAAAGATTTCGAATAAATTCCATGAACTTGAATAGAAAGCGCACTTAGCAACAGGGTCGGAATATACAATCGATTAAAATTATTAAAAATGTTTCATAAAATGTCTTTGAAAACATTAAAAACTGTGCAAAAAGGCTTCTTAATTACTATAATATATCATCAAGTCTAAAGAACTGAAGAATTAACAGTAGCAGTTCGAGATAAAAATTATCAATTTCCCACCGCAAGGCACAACAGGTGAAAGTATTCACGGAATCCAATTTCAAAAGCGAAAAATCGATCATTAGAAGTAGAATAGGTCGTCGGAGTACCTGTTTCCCGAAGGAAACTTCACCTCCGATCTTTTTGACTTAGTGAGTGAGCATTTTGCTTCGGCTTTGCCTTAGCCCAGAACTGCATTATTAAGTATTAAATAAATTTAAATTTAAAATAGTAGTATATTAATTTATAGAGCTTTGGAAATATAGAAAATTTACTTTGAATAAATATAAAAACATTAGAGTGGAAAATAAAAACATTAGAATAATTTGAACAAAAATGAGAATAGATCTTTAAAATCGATCATTAGAATAAAACCTGAATTAGATTTCATTTCGATGTTTACGAACAATGAAAAACATTTCAAAAAATCAAACAATAACAGAAATAATGTAATAATTTTCTTAAAAATTCAAAACTAGTTGTTTTGAAAAAAATATCATAAATTAAAAAAAAAAATTTTTTAATATAAAGTTGACTTAAAATGGAGGAGAAAAAATATTATTAAAGAAATTATGAATTTTTTTGCTTTTGAAACCATGGAAAGATCTACATGAAAGTTAGTAATATCACTTAAAACATGCTACGTATCTATACACAATATTGATTTTAGTTTTTATTACAATATTTAAAATAGTTCAACATGTGTGTGTGTATGTGTTATAGGTACTTTATAGAAAGACAATTTTTAAAATGCTGTCATTAATACAAACTAGCCGTTACCCGCCTGCTTCGCTAGCTATTTCAGGGCTGCGGTAGCCCAGTGGTTAGGGTATCGGACCATGGCAGATATGTCATGAGTTCGAGCCCAGTACCACTAAAGACCCGCCGTGTAGGGCAGCGATGCACGTTAAATCTGTCGAGAGCTGAAACGTCCTCCCGTTGGTGTGGTGTGGTAGTTAGGAGAGGGGGGTGCCAGCTCAGGTGTCGTCCACGTCACTTGACCATGGTTCAAATTACTTGGTCCGTCGCCAAAAGCCCTCGTGTAGCTGAACAGTGCGACGTTAATATTCAATCAATCAATCGCTAGCTATTTCATGATGCTATATGAATATATACTGTTTATATATATATATAAATTATTGTTACTTTAGCATTATGAATTCAATTATATTGAAAATATTCTGATAATTCTTGATTTTTTTTAAAAAAAAAAAGACAGAACTTCCAAATAATAATTTCTAAAAGACTAAATTTTTTATAATTTCCATGCATATCCTCTAATTAATAGTCGTGACGTAAATAACCCAAATATATAAATTAATAAATATCCAGCTACCATTGTTTTTCTCAAACATCACACAATAGCGTAACGGAGAATATTAGGGCCCCCTGCAGAGTCAGGTTTTGCCTTTAATATTTTATAAATTGGTTAAATACGTACTAGGCGTCAGTCAGTCTTTGGGCTCTATAGAATCATGGCCCTGCCTCCGAAATGCGGAGGTATACGTTACGCTACTGACGTCATATGAATTTAGTTCTTTGCAACGAAACCCTGTGGCTTTCATTGATTGAATATTAACGTCACACTGTTCAGCCGCACGAGGGCTTTTGGCGACGGACCACGTAATTTTGAACCATGGTCAAGTGACGTGGACGACACCTGAGCTGGCAACCCCCTCTCCTAACTACCACACCGATGGGAGGACGTTTCAGCTCTCGACAGATTTAACGTGCATCGCTGCCCTACACGGCGGGTCTTTAGTGCTACTGGGCTCGAACTCGTGACAAGGCAAGCCACGATCCGATACCTATACCACTCGGCTACCGCAGCCACGAAACCCTGTGGCACTTTTAATAGAAAATTTATTTTAGACGCTTCCGAAATTAAAATTATTCTGCAGTTCTTATAAGTAACTAAGATTTTAAGTATTATAGAATTAAAACATAGAACTATTACTCTCCACAAAACTCTGCCACACTCCTGCCTGCAAAGGGGTTCTTGAAAACGGTGAAGGTTAATGAACCCAGTCTGGTCTGTCACACAAAAGATTTACGCAGTCCTTCCATTCTGTCAGAAGGGGAGATCAATTGCTCCACGGTGTGGAATACACTCTTTTGTGAAGATGCCCCCCTCCCCTTCCATCCGGCTTTGTCGGACGCAAGGACAGATATTTGATCAGTTCCTTCTCTTTTCAGACTGTACCTGCGTCAATCCTAGCAGATGTGCACCACGCGGGCGACCAAAACAAGGGGTGTCCCGATTTCCCAAAAGAATAGTTTAAGAAAAATAAAACGTTAGTGAACAGTGTTAGTCCATAGTCCATTAAGGCTGTTTTTGGCTAATGTTAAAGAATAGGACCCGAATTTGGAATATTTTTTTCAAATATAAAAAAAAATGAAACTTGAATGTTACATTTTGGCTTCGCTATCTTAAAGAGGGCAGCATATTTTATCATACTTCTCATTTTTAAGGGGCATGGTACGTAAATTTTTAATTTAAGGGGGGATTTTCAAAATTTATTTGGTTGCCTCCTATGTGTGTATACTATGTAAAACTGATTTTTGTGCTTAAAATTTTACAAAAAGCTAGCCATTTAATTTTTTAAGGAAGAAACTTAAAATTTTTAAGTGATTTTAAAGTGCTACTCCTCCTACAAAAATTTACGCACACGCATAAAATTTGATTTACAAGTACGTCAAACTATGTATAGCATAAGTTGATATGGGGTTTGCGATAGCATGATTTTTATTCGTACAATACTTCTTTTTATGAATGCTTATTGAAAGTTCTTTAAAAAATGCATGAATTCTGAGTTCAATTATTTTTTTTTAAAAAAAGTATTGCTTTGATTCAAAACTGCATACCAACTTTTGCTACACATACTATTAGCAATAGGTGAAACAAAAAAAATTCAAAGCATTAGGCACAATAGAAAAAAGCCATAGCATTTTAAATGAAGACAAACTAGCTGTTTTATCTTTTGTTAAAGTTTTGATTTGCCATAGGGATGTGAATAAAAACGAACGTAAAAGCTATCATAATTCTGCGTTTTTTAAGTTTAGAGCTTTCGAATTTTGTGAGGATATAGAAAAGTATATAAAGAATAATTTAGGCTTAAAAAAGTCAGATTTTAATTTTTGACCGATTTTTGTCAATCGAATCGTTCTGTGTTCTCTTAATTGATTTGATCAATTTTTTCTGGTATAAAATGTGTAAGTTCGAGTTTTTCCTCGTGAACCGTAATGTTAAAATAGCTATCTCTCTACGTGTTAAATTAAAAAAAAACAATGAGGGAGTTATTTTGAAATTTTAAAAACACTATATTATTAACAGATGTGTGAATTATAATGTTGAAAATTTCTTTGAAAATTGAGGCATTTATCTGTCAGAAAATATGCTCAGCGTTTAGTTCAAGCTCTCGTACATTTTTGCGAAAACAGCCTTGATGTCTACTCTTTACACACAGCCTTCATTCGATAGCAAAACTCGTGGCAAAGCTGGCAATACCGCAATAGAAAAGGTTTTCTTGATTATCAGCAGCATATATTGTGAATCGATGCAAAACAAAGGTGTCTCAAAAATGATTTTCGCGAAAGTTGCTATACGAAAATATCTAATATGGTACCTAAGATAGGGGTTTTCAACCTTTCCCGCTATAGGGCCAAATTAATAAATTTTTAGTGATCCGCAGACCACACAACAATAAACTCACAGTGAACCGCGGGCCACACGACTGTCAAAAAAAAAATGTAGCAAGGAAATTTTGTATAAGGTATTCGCCCGTGGGTGATGCCTTACTTCTAAGTTATCTTCGTGACCTAGGGGTATGGGAGTGAATGAAGAATCAGGCGTTGTCATGATCTTAATATATCTTTATTCAGATTTTAACTTAAACACCAACAATGATAATATTTATATTTTAACTGAGCGGATCTGAGGTGAGAAAACACACAATACGTATTACCAAATAAACGCGACTTTAATCACTATATTCCCGCCTATTCCTAATCTCAACTTATACACAGTCCCCAATAGATAACAGAATTATCCTACCTTAATCTCTTGGTTAATAACAATCCTCTCGGATCCTAAATATCTTTTCTTGATCTCGCGTGGACTAGTATCCACCTTGACTTGATCGTTCTGTCACGGATAGCTTCACACTAGAATAACGGCTAACTTCTCTGACTTCAGTTTACGCGCTTAAACTCAAACAAGCATAATCACTTCCCAATAGGCCATACGCTTACGTTAAACTTCTGCTATTTAAAAGGTTCCTAATTTGCACGTTCACGCTTCGCTTCTGGACTTGGTTGGAAAGAATTTGCCTTTTTCGGCCCCAAAGAACCCAAGACGATTTTTTAGTTGAAAACACGATGAGCCCGTCACAATTTTTATAAAAGAGGGAATTTGAATTTTAATGGCGCAAATGCCAAGCTGCGCCAAACACTTGTTAAAAAAGGCTTATATATATATATATATATATTTAAAAAAATAAAAGTATATACACACATGTATATGTATGCATGCATGCATGCACACATACATTCATATAATATATTAAAAAACTAATTAAACACTCAAATCAAATATAAAAATCCAACTTTTAAGAGAAAGGCGAAAAGGTTTTGGTGGGGAGATTCTCCCACCAAGTCAGACAAGGTTAAAACAGATGTATGAAAAAAGGCGATGCGATGATGGTTAAAAACTGGACAATCTATTAAAATGTGATAAACAGAATATGGGACTCTACAGGAAGGACATTCTGGGGCATTCTCACCCAATAAGAGATGCCCGTGTGTAAAACGAGTATGACCAATGCGAAGTCGAGTTAGCTTAACATCAGTTCTTCGCATCGGCATTATAGGCAAAGCTCCAATGACAGGCTTCACGCAATGTAGTTTGTTAGTAGTCTGTAAATTTCATGATTCCTGCCAGGCATTATGAATACGATGTTGGATGACGCGCTTCATGTCACAAAGGGGAATTGTTAGCGGTAATTCTGTTGTTGCCGACCGAGCCACAATGTCCGCTTGCTCGTTGCCTGTAATACCCACGTGACTTGGTATCCAGCAAAAAACTGTATATCACAACCCTTGTCATGCAGTCGGCTTGTACTGTCTATTATATCATCCACCACAGGATGACACCGATCGTTGTAGTTTTCTATCGCTTCCAAGACACTCACACTATCAGTGTAGATACAGTATTTACGAGGTGTTTGGGGGTCAATTAATTGAAGTGCGCGGTACAAGGCGATGGCTTCGGCAGTGAAAATGCTGCAACAATTATCAAGCCGATAACCACGCATATTATCTTCCATCACAACTCCACACCCAACGTAATCTGTTTGTTTTGAACCATCTGTGTAGATGGGAGAATAATCACTATATCGACTCCGATGGTATGCAAAAATGCGTTGAAAAGCGACTGGTGCTATGGCGGTTTTACTGTAGGTAGCGTAAGGGTCGATGTAACGGAAGCATGGTGTATTCCATGGTTGGAACTGCAAACAGTTTCTTTGGTGGATATCAACAACAGGTAAATCGAGCTCGGATAAAAGAAGCTTCGTTCTTTCCATAAATGGACTGTGGCGAATGTTCCGAGGAATGTTCCGAGGAATTGGGGAAGAAGGGTTTACTAGAATCCCGTTCCCCTACGTTCCGGATAGACTCGTCTAAAAAGGACATGCGGAGGAGCGAGTTGGAGGGTCCCGGAGAGACAGAGACGATATAAACGTGCTCTGGATGTAAGATTGTTTTTTAGAATGTTATGTAAATAAATTGTACATATTTATATATCTAGCCTGGCTGTGTGAATTTCGTAACCAATACTTTACAGTCTATTTAATGGAGGCGCCGACGAGATGGAATAATTACTCAAATGTAATTTTTCGATAGATATATAATCGATGAATTAAGATTGTGAGTATGACAGAAAATTCACACCATCTTAGAGGAGATCAACGAGCCGTCCCGGCACGCAAGAAATTCTGCTCATAGAAGAAGTATATAGACCACCCTGGTCTTGAAACAAGTGCCACCCCGGCAAATGACATTTCCTGTCATAAGAAAAATTATTAAGACTGCCCTGGTCTTGAAACAAGTGCCACCCCGGCCAACGACATTTCCTGTCATAAGAGAAAGAATTTATACTACCAGGTTTTTTTAAAAAAAAACTGGTCTTGAAACGAGTGCCACCCCGGCCAACGACAATTCCTGTCTTCAGAAAAGTATTTCTGGTAATAATTAAGTATAGGCATACATTTGCTTAAAAATATTTTTAATGATTACCAATCTTGAATTTTACTATTTATTATTATTTTACTAAGAAAAAGTGTATAAGTGATACTGCATTCATTTTAACTGTGAGGTTTGAAATATTTTTATTGTAAAAACTTTTTGGCTAAAAATGGCTTATTTAGGAAAAGGTCGAATAGCAGAACTAAGATATATTGCAAAACAATTAGGTGAAAAAGTAAACGACGATTTAAAAATAATAGACCTTAAAAATCTTATTGTTAATAGCCCAAATTACGAAGAAGAATTCGTTAGAGAAATGTTAAATATGATAATTGAGAAAAGGTTAAAAACTAGCACGTCACGTGTCAGTAAATATTTTGATCTAAATGAAATGTATATTTTAAGCACTATTGAATTAAAAACACTTCTTAAATTAAAGAAATACAACTCTAAAACTATAAATAAAGTAAAAGGTAAATTCGAAAGCTTTTCACTTAATTCCTGTATTATTAGAAGTAAGGAGAATGAGGTTGAGATGCCTGTCCTTAAGGATACAGAAGCCTCATTAGATATAGGTTGTGAAAAATATGCTGCACCAGAGATGTTTACAGGTGAGCATGCATCGATCAAACATATTCTGGATAATGGTATGGCGTGTCTGCGTCCCGCAGAACTGGAGATTGAGTGTGGGCTGGGACACGTGGTCTCAAAGCCAATTGTTAGTCCGGTACAGTTGGATAAGGAAAAATATAATGATCAATTTGGATTAGGAGAGTATTTAGTTGAAACCGAGGAAAATCTTGTACCTTAGTTAACAAAAGAAGACCAGTACACTATGAATTTAATTAAAATTAATGCTTATGAATTCATAGAAACACAGCAGAAAAGTAAAGAATCAGCTCCCTTGATTCAAAAGATAGAAAATGGCATTAATAACGAAGTCAGAGATCAGGAAATAGCACCCATGCAATTAGTTCCTGTAAGACGAGAAATCTTTTCTAAGTTAAATGTTAATAGAGTAGGACCCCTTCCTATTATACCAGAAAGCAAACATATTTTATCTGGCATGTCTATGTCACCGAGGTGCCATGAGGCAGTACCAGTGCCTGAGACGGCATCCACACCCCTTGTTGAGGCGTTGCCACATATTTTTAGAAAGGTCCTTCCTAGAGAGATCCAGGCAGATAGAGATATCTTACTTATGGGTATTTTAACTGCCGAGTTACTTCAAAAAATTAGGAACTTACTGTCCTTTACGAGTGCCATTTAGATTAAAAATGCTTTCTATTGTTTCAGCATGTTGATGGCTGAACTACCTCAAGGGCATGAAAAGTTTGATTTATCATATTTCGACAATGTGGTTGTCTTTTCAGAGGGCTGGGACTTTCCTATAGACCACATGGATGGGATATTGGAGCTAAACACACATTTAGCGGTCAGGCTAGCGAAATTTGAACTCGCTCAGGATGACGTTGAATATTGTGGGGTTGGGAAAGCAGTCCCCAGCTCAACTGAAGGCTAGGACAATGATAGATTTTTCAATATTACGGTATAAAACTCAGGTTAAAGTTTTGGGATATGAGCGACAATATATCCCTATGTTTTCTCGGTTAGTTACTCCGGTTACAGAAACGTTAAAAAGAAAATCAAAGAAAGGGGACATTAAATGGACTTCTGAATGTCCAGAGTTCTTTGTCGACTAATTCAGTTTTATACGCCCCTGATTTCACGAAACGATTTATTTTTCAACCCGAAACAATTTTATTTATTTTTTTGTATGCAGATCATAAACTTTAAATTAATTTCGGTTTCTCTAAAAAAAATGTATGATGTTCGATCGCCTGAAAAAAAAAATCTTCACATTTTAATGTGTTCAAAGTATTTTCTCTGATTGAAAGCTAGAATGTTTATGTAGTTTAAAAAAAAAACCATTTTGTGAAAAAGTATTGCTTATTAAGTATACTATTTTCTTATACAATCGAAATGATATTCATATCTTTTTAAACATGCATATACTATAGGCATGACCAATTTTTGAATATAAGCATTTTTTTATGAGTAGTGATTTATTATGATAATAAAACTGAATGTTGTGCATATATCTCAATATTTAATATAGTTGTGTGATTCTTGAAACATTTCTGAAAAAAAAAATTTTCTTATTTTTAAAAACTATATATTTCTAATGTGGTGATGTAATCATTTCATTAGAATGATTCTAGAGTAGACTGTGTGTAAGACGTGTAAAGTGTTTGATGTTTTTTTTTAGTTCATAAATAGGAGATTTGAGTAAATATGATTGTGTTTTTGATTTGAGTTATTCATTAGATAAGTGTAATTTGTATCTATCTAATAAGTTGTCATTTTCTCATTTATTTTGAATTTCTATATGTTAATTGTATTGTAGTATGTAGTTCTGGCCAGAAGGGAATCGTACGCTGTTAAAAAGGTAGTGTTACCTAGAACTTTTAAGTGATATCTCCTAAGTGATTTTAGTGGACCTTAAAAGAACAGAACTTTTCCTTCATCAGAAAAAGTTCTCTCTAGAGGAAGGAGGAGTTGTGGCGAATGTTCCGAGGAATTGGGGGAGAAGGGTTTACTAGAATCCCGTTCCCCTACGTTCCGGATAGACTCGTCTAAAAAGGACATGCGGAAAAGCGGGTTGGAGGGTCCCGGAGAGACAGAGACGATATAAACGTGCTCTGGATGTAAGATTGTTTTTTAGAATGTTATGTAAATAAATTGTAAATATTTATATATCTAGCCTGGCTGTGAATTTCGTAACCAATACTTTACAGGACGTATGTTATATGACCGAGCATCATAAATTCTTCTCATGCTTATAGTCAAATTCCCACTTCTCAGAGGATGGGAACGTACGGACAAGATCTTAAAATAATAAGCAAGAGCTTGCTTTTTTCTTCTTAGGTTCAGAGGAAGTTGGTTGCAAGTGACGTAGAGACTCTGCACAGGCGATGTGTGAAACGCACCAGAGCGGATTCTCAGAGCAGAATGATGTATTGTGTCCAATCGTCTTAAGACAGATGCAGGAGCAGAACCATACACTACACGTGAAAGGATTAGTGCTTGATATATTCGGAGTAACGAAATTCTATCGGCTCCCCATAAGGTGTTTGACAGCACTTTTAAGATGTTGAGGGATCGTTCACACTTCTTCCTCAAGTAAAGGACACGCGGAAGGAAAGTCAATTTACAGTGAAAGATTACTCCGAGGAAGCGCACCTCACTGATTACAGGTATTTGTTCATTTCCTATATGAATAAAAGGATATGAGTGTAGGTTACGCTTTCTGCAAAAATGGACACAGCTGCTCTTGGAAGGAGAGATCGCGTGTCCATTCTGATCGCACCACTTAACTAATCGATTGACAGTTGTTTGCAGCTGTCGCTCAATTAGTCGCATATCTGAACCTTGACAAGAGATTTGCAGATCGTCAACGTAAAGCAATCCTCGCACTGAAGGTAGGAGGGGTGATTAAGTATGCTACCCATATGAATATTAAAAAGAGTAACGCTCAAAACGCTACCCTGAGGGACACCTTGGTTTTGTATGAATTTGTATGAGAAGATGAGTGACCAATGCGTACATGAAAATAACGAAGAGCTAAAAATAAAAATGGGAAGATTTCCCCTTAAGCCAAAATCATACAAATTACGGAGAATCCCAAAACGCCATGTTCGGTCGTATGCTTTCTCTATGTCAAAGAAAAGAGAAACCAAGTGGTTTCTCCTAACGAAGGCATCCCTCTGATTTGGGACTCTAAGTAAACAATGTTATCAAGAGTGGATCGGCCCTTGTGCGGAATCCACTCTGCAGAGGAGAAATGCACTTTTCTTTCTCTAAAACATACACTAAACGAGTATTAACCATACGTTCAAAGGTCTTGCAGAAGCAGCTCGTCAGAGCAATGGGACGATAACTAAGAGGATCTGTTGCCACCTTGCCCGGTTTAAGGATTGGAATCACAATGGCTTCTCTCCAGCTGGAGGGATAGGAATGCTCCTTCCAAACTCTGTTGTACAAACAGAGGATGTTGGTTAGAGAGTCAGAGGATTTAGATGACGATAAAAGAGGGAGGTTTGTTTTACAAGACTACAACTGATTCTAAAAGGAGAAATGGAGTTTACAGATTTGTATACGTATATATACACTCTATAATAATAAAAAAAAAAACGACGCGCCAAGGACGAGTTGTCCCATAAAGACAAAAAATGGTGGGTAGAAAGATTATGTATACGGAATAGAAAATGATTACAATTTCAGAAAAATTGAATGATTTATTTCAGAGTTACATAGTTACAAAGTAACGAGCTCAATAAGGTGACCCATCTCTAGCCTGGATGCAAGCTGCCACACGACGTGGCATAGAGTGATAAAGCACCCTGATGGTCTCCTGCGGTATTTCTTGCCAAATTTGCTCCAGTCATTGGACAAGCTCATCAACATTCCCTGTAGATGCAGTCACCTTCCCATCATATCCCAGACATATTCCATTGAAGAGAGATCTGGCAATCTGGCTGGCCAAGGAAGTGTTTGACAAGCTGTAAGACAGTTCATAGCAATACGCGTGCCGCATGTGGTCTGGCCTTATCTTCTGAAAAATAAGGCTAAGGTACTACAAAAGGAACGGTAGCAAACTCTTTAAAATAAATTTCTGATTACGTTATTGATTGTCCAGTGCTGGGAATGTCACGAGTTAAGAGATAAAATTATTTAAACAGAATACAGAAAAGAAGGTCAAAAATACCTTTCTTCTCTAGAAAAATGATTTCTTATTAGTTGAGATTTTAGACTGAAAGCCATCTTATCAGCATTTAAACAGTACTTATAATTATTCAAAACACAATTATATATAGTAAATAATTCTTTTTTCAATTATGATAACATAAGTTACTTACTATTTCGTGGAAAGGCTAAAATTTTTTGAGATCATAAACGTAATAAAGCAAAATTATTTCACTTTTCACTTTCAGTATCTTATAGTTAAGCGCAGAACTGCTAACCGTGTTCTTAGCTCTGACCACCAAAATATTGCCTTAGCGCAGAAAACTTTGTGTGATGTAATCTTTCTCTCGAATTCCAATTACAAAGCTTGGCAAAGTTGAGACAGCACAGTCTGTGAGGATGAAACGTACATTTCGAATAATCCTTATCGATCCGCAAAGCAAAATTTTTCTGTTCGAGAACTCGTATTTCTAATTAAAATATTGTTGCGTAAATGAAAGGTGAATAATCGAAGAAACAAATTCTGTGAAAAAAATGTGTTAGAAGGAAATGATGTATAAAATCCTATGAAAATGCCAGAGGTTTAAAAAAGAATCCAATGTGAATGATTCTTTGTTTTTTTTTTATGTATGATAAAGAAAGAAGTAATTATAACATTTTGAACAACAGAGAATGTTTCGAAATATTTTTGAGAAATCAAACTTTCAGACCTTTTTTTATATTTTCAACGAGAATTAAAAATTTTATAGGAATTGTTGAAAATGTATTATTTATTTATTTTTATTTTAATTATATATTATAAACCTTAAATTTCACATGGCAACGTTAGTAATAAAATAGTATTATTCTTTTTCATTTACTTTTTGTATTTTTGCGAATGGAAACATTGGTGTTCTGTTCGATGGTTTATGTTTAGAATAAAGTTAGTTTTTGTCGGTGATCTTCGAAATTATTTATCTCTTTTATTTCAAATTGCTAGCCATCGTTGCTCGAGTTTTAATTAAAACTACTTCGATTTAGAAGTGTGGAAAAGGTGATTTGGTGTCCTCATAATATTTTTGAAAGCTAAGAAAATTAGTTTAGATTTTCTTCTGGAAGCTTTAACAGGAATTGTAAATTAAACCTTTTAAAATAATAGTTCTATGACTTTTTTTTAAAAAAATTCTTGTTTACTTTATTTCTTCGCGGTTCTTATACTTGAAATATTTTTCAAAATTTTTCGAATTACCGATTAATTCTACAAATTTCAGGAGATGTTGGAAAACATTATTCATATTTAACAATTTTGTTTTTGTGTGTGTGATTAAAATTAATATATTTTTACAATGTAATGCAGGGATGTCAAACACGCGGCACAATTCTTTAAAAAAAATTTTAAGTATCAAGCTTTTAAAGTTTTTTTTATTTTGAAATTATAAATTGAGGAAAACCTTGTATAAAAATCTACAATACGTTTGCCTGATACATATTCTTGTTTTAAAATAAATCATTTTTAATAATAGAAGTACCTTTAGATTAAAAATATATTTTTTATATTTCATTAAACGTTTTCATTTAATTTTATTACAATAAATTATTTTTTATTAAATTCTGAAACGCATTGTACATATTCTGAACTATAAATGGTACCCTGAATCTTCGCGAGTACGACTTTTATTTCTCATCATCCTTCTGTATTTGGAGTTTCCAATTAGCAAGAGGAAGTCACACACACACACAGAGATGTTTTTTAAAGTTTAAAAAAATATTCAAAATAGTTAAGATAGGCAGGCGAATGAAAGAAGAATCAAATTTCAACAATGAGTAAAGAAAGATAAATTCAAAAGGAACGCCGTAATTTTCAAGAAAATGGCAACTGTAATATTTTTTGTGTTCAAAGTACGATTAAAATATGCCAGATATCTAAAAACTCTATTTCAGTTGCTAAGGAATATAAATTTAAAAGGCACAAATGACACAAATCATGAAGCAAACTATACAAACTTTGTGAAGACACAATACTTTACAAAACTTAGTGATGACAAATTGTCCGAATTGTGTGTGTGTGATATCAATTTTTCAAAAACAATAAAGCCCACTCATTAAATTTGTTGAAGACAGCTGTGTTGTAAAAGTTATATATTATTCCATTTAATCACGCAAATAGATCGAAAACATTTACGGAAAGGGAATTTATTAGTTAATGTTTATATAAAACACAGCTGAAGTATTAAGTCCAATACAGAGAAAAATTCGTTAAATTGAGATTCAACGGTATATTTAAAGTTATCTGTCTTTTATTTTGTCTTTTATCTAATTTTTTCATCCACTTTTATGCCATCTTATTTAACACTATTTAAGCTTCGTGAAAAATGCACTTTTCAGCAAATTTACTAGAAGTATTGATTTTTTCCTGTTTTATTTTTGATTTTGCAAGGGATTCTCATCTTGCAAGAATCTTTGAACTCGCACAGGTTAATCCAACTTTTACGAGAGAATTTTTTTTTTTGGTCAATACCTGGGGTATTTTATGCATTTCATTTCATCCATCACCAAGACCTTTGTTTATATTTTGCTGTCGTACAAATTTGTCATGAAGTTTGATAATTTAAATTTTTTTTTCTTTTAACAACGCTCCACTTTTTAAATCAAATACTAATTTGCCAAGTGCAGGATGACAGAAAAGAGTTTTAACTGAATTCCAGACTGAAATCAGTATTGTTTATTTATTATTCATCCAAACTTATGCGTGCATTTTTGTTTCAAATTTATTCAATCACTTTTTGATTTTACTAAAACAAATGCAGTCAGACCTCTATATAACGAAGTCGCTAAATCCCGAAAAAAAGTGCGTTACATGGAAAATTCGTTAGATAGAGGTTCATCTTTCAATATATTTTTTTAACCACATAAAACAAATTTTAAATTCATAAACACTATATACATATAAAAAAAAGTAATTATTCACACCTTTTTAAATTAATGCCTATTTATTTTATATATCTTACCCATCAAAAAGAAAGAAAAACTGCGAGAAAAACAAGAAAAACACTGTATTTTCAACACCAAGAAAATAATTTTATATTAAAATTAATGAATTTTAAGGACATTTTCTTTAAAGCATACAAGTAATTTTAAACATACATTATTCTATAACTAAAATTTCTAAATACAGTTGGACCTCTATATAACGAAGTCGCTAAATCTCGGAAAAAAGTTCGTTACATGGAAAATTCGTTGTATAGAGGTTCTTCTTTTAATATACTTTATAAACCACATAAAACAAATTTTAAATTCATAAACACTACGTATTAAAAAAGTAATTATTCACACCTTTTTTTAAAATTAATATATGTTTATTTTATATATCATATCCTCCAAAAAAGAAAGAAAAACTGCAAGGAAAACAAGAAAAAAGAATGTCGAAGAATTCACTGTATTTTCAATGTGTTAAGAAAATAATTTCATACTAAAATTAATGAATTTTAAGGACATTTTATTATTTAAAACATGCAAGTAATATTAAACATACATTATTTTATAATTAGAACACAGGGACGCGGGACAATTCCACTGAGGGTGAAAGAGGATATAGAAGATGTTTCTAGTGAACTGGTCAATGGGGGTTAAAGGTTGCACTTCTTGGATGAAACGTCCAGAACTCTATTGCTTTCGGCGAGTTAGGATCTAGTTAAAGATTTATGACCACCATAACATGTGTTAAAGAGAGAATAACTAGAAATTTTTTCAGAAATACTTTAAAAAAAGGGAGAACAAAAATTGAATCACAAAAGAAAAAGTTCGTTATATAGAAAATGCACTTCGCTATAGAGAGGTTATTTTACGAAGAAAACCGTGAAATGTTCAAGGTTCCAGGAAAAAGTTCGCTATATAGAAAAATTAGCAATATAGTGGTTCGTTATATAGAGGTTTGACTATATACATTAACACAAGCGTCCTTAAATTTAATTACTCATAAAATCTGTTAATTTTGCTTGAGTTTTTTTTTCTTGGAAAAAATGCTGTTTCATAATACGGCTCACATCTTTGGCAATGCACCAAAAAATCCCTTCAAGTGTATTTATCCGTGTCTTTTCTTAAATTTTTCAAGGCATCCATTGCTACCTAGAATGAAGAGCTTTTCTCTATTACGAAATGTCTTGAGATTGGAACATTTTTATCTCGCATTATGTGTACCCACTTCAAAACTGCCTCGTCGACATCTTCATAGACACATGTTCTGTGATATCTTTTGAACAAGAATTCGATGAATCATAATTTTGTAGTTTTCCTCTATTTTTTTATAATAGTTGATAGTAAGGAATACCAAATTTTAAAGCAATATTGTTTTTCTCAACAATAAGTGCAAAATGTCGCAATTTTACCTTTATTGTGGAAAATAATCACTTATTTTTCGCTGTACCATTGTACACTTTCGTTTTTTTTTTTTGCTGCAAGGTCTCTGATTCTCTTGAGCAGCAGTAATTGAGTAGGACAGCACTCTGATTGTTGTTCGTACCACTCTATAGCTGTCTTTAATGTAGAAAACGCGTCAGCATTTGATGGACCTTTGCTACTTTCGTTTCGTTGTTACGTTCCACTTTTTTCCTTTGCGAGACGGTTCAATATTTCAAGTTTTGTCTCTTATATTCAAGACGGTGTGCTTCCGTTTTGAATTCGAAGCCATGGCAGTTCACAACTCAACAAAAGAGCACGTATACAGCCCCTCACATGGAAACAAACTGACCTAATATTCCGCGCAGATGTTTACCAAATCACACAACTGAAATTCCCCAAATATCCCTGGCCTTGGGTTTTCCCGTCACTTTTGGCCTTACGCGAAACAACTGTTCAGAATTGCACTGTTCGAAAACGTATTCATATACAGTACATGTAGTTGACGAAAAAAAACCTGGTCCGGATAATAAATGTTCGGATAAACGACGTTCTACTGTATTTAGTCGTGGTCCAGCCTCTTTTTAGTACTATTCCAAGGTCATGCAAGAAGTTCGGAGGAACTTAAGGTTTCTTATTTCATTGGATTTTTGCGGTAGGAGAAAACACAAATAAGCGTAAAAAAAAAGAAGGAAAAAAATTACAAAACCTAAAATTAGGAACACAAAGTTTACCTAACATCATAAAATAAATGTAACTACACCGTGACTTAGTGTAACTCAAAAAAATTATTTTCGCGAAGGAATGCGAGGTCTGGGGAGCCAAACATTCGAACAATTACGTTTCACTTGATCAACTAATCTCTTTGATAAACAAAAAAAATATTTCTCATGACATACAAGATAATTTTATTTAAATAGACTAAATTACTATTAAAATGTTCGAGTCAACTGAGTAAAATTTTAATGTAATATTCAAGAGTGAATATTCCAATATAAATGAATGAATTATAAATACGAAAAATATATATATAATCAAAGTATTGTTACGTAGATTCGGGGTTCGAGGACTTTATGCAGATCAGTCGCAAAGAACAAGACAGTTCTTTAAGAGCGAGGAGAATTTATTGTGGAAAATCCAATCCTTTAAATACAGAATTCAGCAGCAATATTTACAAAATAAATCTCAGGTCTTCACACCTTCAATAGCACTCAGACACAATTATAGGAGTCTAAAATACACGTATATAAAAAAATTTCCACAAGCAATCACTTGTTCGACAGCCGAAGTAATTAATTACTATTCGCTTGAACAATCAGAGCTATACTAACTGATCGCTAGTCAAAACTAGACTGACTGATTTTCGGTCAGCATCTCTCTATTTTATATCCCTCGCGGATGATTCGAGAAAGACCCGCTTGAAATTAATAGATTTCTCTAATGATTTCAGAGGGTCTCGAACTCGCCAACATGATCGCCAACTTGGCTCTATCGCCAAGATCCCAAGAAATCCCCCATTATAACGTAGAGAGGGCATTGCTTGTGAATATTACAATTTTAACGCAAATTAAATTTAATTTAGAGTAATATAAAGGCATTATATACACATCCAAATACAAATTTACACTATTTTACACAAAATTCGTAACAGTATGTTTCAGATAGGAACTATGCTCCACTGAAATTCAAAAAAGGATTTGTAATGGGAAATGGGAAGACAATATCCCCAGAAAAACTACATATAGGACTGTTATATCTACGAAAGCCATTTTTATTTTGCATAGGTATTCCCCGACAGATGTTTGAAGCAATGACACAATTGTGAAGCAGGGTGAGATAAGGTAATTAGGAAAACCAGAATCCTATATCAATAGAGATTAATGAAAACGAAATTGTAATTAAGTCAGCGCATTTAAATGCACATCTGAATAAAAATGTTACGCAACCGTTACAATTTTGAAAGATCCGAACCGAAATAATACGAAAAAAATTTTAATAAATTGCAATCAATCCAGAGTTTTAAGACCAAACTTGCCATTACAGGGTCAGTATTGGTATTATTGGGTCTATTGAAACACAATCGAAGACCCACAATCTGCAAGGAAACACAATTCTGGCTAACATATCAAATTCCAAATGGCACAGGAAATTATTCTTTTAAAAGTTTAATTGCTATAAATGCCCTCGTGACGTTCTACTATAAATTATTTATAGAAACTGGAACACCAAATGTGATAGCTAGTGAAAAGAGTCATTCCCCCCCCCCAAATACTAAGCAAACACTAGAAGCTAAGATCTCATCCTCAATTTTCAAAACCTGGATATCCTGCCTTCAAAGGTCTGGTTGAACGACCCAATAAAATCATGAAACAAATGCTTCATCATGTGATTCAAAGTGATCTATCGAACTGAAACAAGCATATTTCCTACATACTATTGGGTTGATGCATAGTTATCCGGCGTTTTTTCAACAATTTTTATTAAACAAAATCACTAACGATATTTGACAAAAACATGTTTAAACAATTATTCGAGAGCGTAGTCACCGTCTGCTTCAATTGCTGCTTCCCATTTGCATGGCAGACGGTCGATTCCACGAGCTCTTTTGTCCCACCACACACACCACATAACCTTCTTGCAGTGGACATGTTTCGGTATTCCTTTGGGAGAAACACCTGACGAAACGCAAACCTTCTTTCTTCTGACGTTTTTGAAGAGAAGCCATGACTCATCCCTAGTGACAAGATTCTTCAAAAACGGTGTTTGTTCGTTTCGTTGCAGTAACTCGGTGAAAATTCGAGCGCGATCGGTTCTGTTGTGGATCGGCTCGTGGGGGACCCATCCAGCGATTTTCCAAGCTTTTTGAGGCGACGAACGACCGTGGATTGATTGACATTGAAGTCTTCAGCCAGCATTCGTGTTGTCAGGCTCTCGTCCTCTTCCACGGCTGCCAGAAGAGCCTGATCGTCGAAATCCGATGGCCGACCTCTTCCTGGCTTATTCTCCAAGCTGGTATCACCTGATTTGAAACGGGCAAACCACTCCCTACACTGACTTTCGCTGATTGTTCCTTTGCCAAAAAGTTCGTTGAGATCACGAAATGACTGTGCAGCTTTCCATCCTTTCTCGAAGTGGTAGAACATAATATGGCGGATATGACTATGGTTTTCGACTCGCATTTTTCTAAAACAATATACATAAAGTTATTTTTATACAAAAAATAATAAACAAAACGCATCTTTCACTGATGAAAAACGCGCTGATATAAACGCCGGATAATTATGCATCAACTCAATATTTGCGAATCGAGAGGTTTCAACTTGTGCTACTGGAGTCTCGCCATTTCAACTGATGTATTGAAGACAACCAAGAGGTCCTAAGGAAGATGCATCAAAAATACTTGAAATAAAATGCATCAAATCGCTTTCATGCACTCCAAAGAAAAAATATCGAAAACATCCAAACTACATGCGCTTGTTTTAGAAAAGCATTTCATCATGCACACCAATGTTTTTCAAATCGGAATAGGTGTCTGTTTACCTCAAGAAAAGGATGGGACAAGGTTCCTGAAAAGTTTTATTAATCAAAAACTCACAAAGCACGGCAAAATTGGCCGACAATTGAGTGAAAGATATTTGCAACTGTATAGACCTTAAAAGAAATTCGAACCGATGATATATAGGATCTGACGTTCTCTCATCGCCCTGGTGGAAAACTGACCAATGCTAATGCTTAATTCAGACGGATTAAATACTTATTCGCGTAATGATTTTTAAACTAAAGTGCTGAAGAAATAAGTATATTTTTTTAGTGTTTGTAAATCTGGTAGAATATTTGTTTTTGTTCATTTATTAATAATTTTACTTTTATACTAAGTGGTGAACTATAATTAAAAGAATAATGTAAATGAAAATTTTTTACAAACATGTGTATGTAAAAAGTAGAGAAAAATATCATTAACTAAACAGAAATTCCTTTTTTAATTTCTCTTAATCATATTTTATTTTTATTTTTTAAAAATTGGAACACAGGGTGTTAGTGGTTTCTTTAAGGCTGTTTTCGGTTAATGTTAAAGAATAAAACCCAAATTTGGAACATTTTTTCAGATATAAAAGAAATGAACATTTTATATGATATTCTGGCTTCACTATCCTTTAGAGAGCAGCATTTTTATCATACTTCCCATTTTTGACCGAGTTGAATCATTTTTTTTCTGGTGTAAAATGTGTTCCGCGTTTTTTCTCCTATACCGCAATGTTAAATGGGCTATGCCTTCACGTATTAAAACGAAAAATAAAGTATTCACGGAATATTTTGAAGTTTTTAAAAACACTATATTGTTAACAGAGGTAAGAGTTATAATATTGCAAATTTTGATGAAAATTGAGGCATTTTTCTGTCTGAAAATGTGCTTCGAGTTTAGTTCAATCTCACGTACTTTTACTGAAGACAACCTTAAACGTATGTGTTTGTGTAATGTTATTCTTTTATTCCATACATTTTTCAGGAATTTTCTTGTGTTTTTTGTGTTTATATAATTATTTTGCATTATTTGCAAGTAATTAGTGTTATATTTCTGTTACTAATTTTATTATTATTTAATTATTTTTTAAAATTTTATGCGTGATTTTTTTCTCGTGGTCGCTTTGAATATTTTTCCACATACATTATAGCGAGTTTATTTCATCCCTTCTCTAATTTTTTGTCTTAAGAATGAGGTATGATATCCAGTGTCATTTGACGAAAGAAAATATTGCTCGCTTTTATTCGTTGTCGAGTTGAGTAGTCATTCGAATGAAGAAGACAGCGCACCGGACGAGAGTTGGGAATGAGAACAATGTAAGTGTACTAACAACAAAGTTCTAATAAACTAATTTTGTTTTGTTGATGAATTTGTTTCATTTTCTAATTACAGTAAGAAAATATCATTACAATGTACAAAAAATGTTACTTTTTAATTACAATTTTAATTGGATGGACAACGAAACAGAGCTCACGTAAAAATTATTTCCCCTTAGACAAAAATATAAAACAGGCTCAAAATGTAGTGATAAAAATAGAATTTTGAAAAAAATATAAAACTACCATCATTGTCTTGTAATCTTAAAGGCATTTCTTTTTACAGCTTGGAGAAAAAAAAAACTCGGTTTTGATTTTACCTCTTCAATTGACCGTACTGCTCATTCTTCTTTATCCTTTCAGTTGTTTTCACCATATGTACGAGAGCGTGAGCTTGACGCGGAGCACGTTTTCAGGCAGAAAAAATGCCTCAATTTTTATAAAAATGTGTGACATTGTAACTCATGCATTTGTTTATAATATAGGGTTTTTAAAATTTCAAAATATTTCATAAATAGTTAGTTTTTCCTTTTAACGTGTGAGGGAAAGCATTACGGTGTAGGGAAAAAAATGCAAAACACATTTTATAAAAGAAAAAAATAAGCAGTATGATAAAATAAGCGGTTATCTCTCTACAGAATAGTATAGCCAGAATATATATATATATATATATATATATATATATATATATATATATATATATATATATATATAATATTAATGTTTGAGTACTTTTATGTCTGAAAAAATATCCCGAATTCTCTCTCTCGGTCCCTATTCTTTAACAGTAGCCGAAGATAGCCTTAAATTTCATATTGTGAAACCTTTGCGAGTCATTAAATTTACATTACGACCAAACACGCTAAGTTTTTCTCAAGTTCAATGCTTTTTTTTACTTGAAATTAGGAGTTCGAACACTCAGCAGTTAATATCATTGTCATCCCGGATATCCAATTTTTTTTCTCGGGTTTTCAGTAATCAATCATTCTGACATTGACTCCTACGACTATCAACCTGTAAAAAAAAAGCTACGTTACCAACAGTGATTCTAACTGGTTTCTTTGTTTTGTTCAGGATATTCGATATAGAAGTAATTGTGTTTAGACCAGGACTATATATACTCCTCTTTTTTACAGTCGGGCTGCATACGTATAATAGCCATTTCCCGGGAACCACAAAATGAGGACTAATGGGGGGGAGATGGACACTATAGCCCCGTTTACATGGAACCCGGCATAATACCGGCAATTTCGAAATGCGGATGAAAGCCGGGATTATACCGGTGCGTTTTCATAAGAATCTGGTGATTGGTTGATAGATTCACGTGATTATAAAATGTAACCATGGAAACAACTAGAATTTTTAGCGCGATTATCATGAAGAGGATATGTGATTATGTTTTCGTTTTTTTACCGCCAAACATTTCTATGCTCTTGCACATTTAAACTATACCCGCTAAAATTTCGTATTTGACTATACTTGGTTGCTCAATTATAGTAAAAGAAGTCGACTGTCGGAAAAAAATCTCTTTAATATCCCGGTAAAAATTCCAGTGTTTAGTAAACATGGATAAGAACGACATTTGTTTTCAATACCAACCATTTAGAAACCGTCGCCACCAATTTATTTTAAATTAAATTATATAGAGAACATACATAAAAAGATAAAATATATTAGGTTAGCTTAAATTTTTTTTATTTGTTTTACACATCTTTAGAGTAGTTAAAAGAGATATTTCTGTATTTAATTATCTAAAATAAGAACACAAAAATCTGATATGTTATCATACCTGTCATATTAAAACAAGTATATATATATATATAATTTATACCACTTTCAAACATTAGAAATGAAAATTACCATTTGTAAAATTATATATAAAAAAATCATGTAACATTTTGAAAGTCTGTATTCACAGTACTATTTTAGTAAAAAGATAATTTATCGAGAATTACATTCTGAGTGTGGTAAAAAATTAAGGCATTAAAAATGTGTGTATTATAGAATATAAAATTGTGTGCATACATTGAATATTAAATTCCTGTTCTCTTGTGCATGATCAAAATAAAAAGTCATTTTTAAATCCATAATTCTTTTAGTTAAAAAAAAATTAGTATTAAATATTTGTGTGGTATCTATTTATTATGTGAGGATTTCTTAACACATTGGCCGCGGTAGCCGAGTGGTATAGGTATCGGATCGTGGCTTGCCTGGTCACGAGTTCGATCCCAGTACCACTAAAGACCCGCCGTGTAGGGCAGCGATGCACGTTAAATCTGTCGAGAGCTGAAACGTCCTCCCGTTGGTGTGGTGTGGTAGTTAGGAGAGGGGGTGCCAGCTCAGGGTGTCGTCCACGTCACTTGACCATGGTTCAAAATTACGTGGTCCGTCGCCAAAAGCCCTCGTGTAGCTGAACAGAGCGACGTTAATATTAAATCAAATCAAATCAATTCTTAACACATTTGTTTTCCAGAATTTGACTGATACAAATTTTTCTCACACAGATGTACCTTTTTTTTACTATGGATAACAAATATGCATTTATTGGTATTTGCACAATTAAAATGTAAAATTCAATAATTTTGATAAATTTCATATAAAGACTTTACACTTGTTATTGAAATATCAACATTGTGTGTTAAAAAAATCTGCAACCCCAGCTGAAATGTATTAAGCATAAGAATACTCTGGATTTTTTTACATAAGTATTAAAGTCTAAATGCTAATATATATTGATATTATCCTGCTAATAAATTTAAGACCTAAATAAATTTGTCGCATTGAGTTAGTTACAAATATTGACCCAAGTGTACTTAAATCAGTTCTATGATATTTATGGGAAATTAGGATCATGAAACCAAATACGACTTTACATATAGACATTTTCTGTAGGATGTTTACTTTCTGAAAGCAATGGAAATATTCAGAATTTTAATACAATCTTTTTCAACCCTCTATTTACCCTTAAATGAATAACTTGACGTTGTTTACAATAATTTATATTCATGAAGAATTCAGTAAAAAAAGGTAATTTCAAAGAAATGTTTTCAAAAATAAGTGTTTCATCATCCAAAATCACTGATATTTTTGTGTAACATATGATTTCTTAAAATAAAAAAACCGCCAAATGCTGCGATATACAGCCAATAGTAGAAACTGTCCCTGATCACGTTTGCACACAGTAACAATAATAGTGATGTAATTGTTTTTTTTTAAATTTGTTGTCTTTTTGCTTGGCGAAATTAGTCGGCTGTTTAATGCATGTTCCAAAATTTGTGGAATGGTACGTACGAGTACTGATTTAGCATTTCTTAGAGAAACTTTGAAGTAATTTAATATTTTGCTCATGTGTAATTTTGGGAAACTGAGAAGTTTCATGAAATTTAGGAATGCCCTGGTAAAAGAATCTTGCTTACAATTAGTACACATTGTGATTAATTTATTAATGATAAACTTCGGTAACTTATCGAATTAATAATGATTGTTATTAATTTTCAAACATTAAATTTCAGATTGAGAATTCTGAATCTTTTTTTCTGATGTCGTTTCATCTTCCATTTTTTTAAAGTATTAATGTAATATATAAAATGATACTTCAGTTGCATATCAGTGATAACGAAATAACATGTCATATATTTGTTTCTTTTATTCAACTTCTTTCTATAAGTTGCATGATTTCAGTATTCTAATTTGTTCTATGTAAATTGTAATGTATTTGTTTGGGTTAATGACATTTAATACTCTTTTGTAAATATTTTTAAAAATTAATAGTTTTTGTTGTAAATAAATTGCAAAAAAGCCATTCATAAGATTTTCAGAGAATTTTATTAGATGTTATCATCAATAAGATAAAAATTGAGATATAATAATTGTAAAAAATATTATGCATGTTGAATATTGGCAGATAGATCCTCGATTTGTCCTTATAGTATAATGTTACTCTTTCAGAGAGTCTGATTTATATAGCAGATCATGGAATGCTTTATTTACTTATAGTGCATTCATGTAATGTTAAAATTAAGTGTCGATAAATGATGTATATTAAAATGAGTATGATTACAAAATAAAACTGTATACGAGAAATTTTCACGAAAACAATTTAATTTGTTCTACTTTATAATTTTATTAAAAAGAGCCTATTTCTTTAAACATGTTTCTTCATTTATTCAAAAACATCCAATTAATTTATTTCAGAATGTTGAAGACAGACATTTTTAAAAAAATTCAAACCTTCTGAAGGGTAATAATTACAAAGGAAGTCTGTATAAAGCATATCAAATGTTAGTTTTTTTATAAGATTATTTCAGATACCCAAAACATTTCAATGATGTTAAAAGCAATTTTATTTCCATCTCAGAATTCCTAGTTGTTAAATAAAAACTTTCATATTAACCAACTTTAAATTAAAAAGCTAAATTACAATTTTTGTTTGTAAAAAAGTGTGTATTTTCTTCGATGTGCAATGTTTTCATATGAATTTAAGGGAATGTCAATATAAAACAGATCATTCTATTGGTTATATCAACTTCCAGAGTAAAAAAAAAAATTCAATACACCTTTATGGAGTTATTTAGTTACAAGATATTACTAATTTTTTACTTCTTATATGGAAACACTCAATTAGATAAATCAAGAAAAATAACAAAAAAATGCAATTTTTTTGTGTACATTCAAAAGAATTATATTGTAATATTTTTAAATCAATCTCAAAAACTGTATTAAAATATATGTATCATCTTATTAAAATATTGGAAACATACATGCAGAACATACTAAATATAAATTTATGTACATCCTTCCCTGAATGGAATATAATTTTTATTGAAAATGGGCACTTGTAAACTTCCGAATCCCGGACAGTTGTATCCAATTCGTTTTGGTCTCCCCAGATGTTTATGAGGGTTATTATTTATTCTGTTGTCTAACGCGAGCAATCTAAAACAGCAGCCATCTTGAATAAACGAATCTCTGGCGCAATGCATCATGGGAGAATTAGAAAACACTCTCCAAGTGGCAAGTCAATTACGGAGTGCCTGTCCCGGAACGGGACGTACCTCCTCATCAGAATTTTAAGAATTAAGAGCCGAATTAGTGGTTTTACATAAATTTAAATTTAAAAGATTTAATTAGATGGGCAGATCAATACTGCTGGAACGGCGACAGAATTAGTCTGTCGTCCGGAGAAACAGCAGCTCCACTTTCCTACGATCTGATTAGCCGAAGCCGTTGAAAACACTCTCCTTTTTACCCCCAAAGTTCCTAGTCGAAAGAGGGAACAAAAAATGGACCTGCATTTCGACCCGGGATTTTGCCGGGTCGCCGTGTAAACGGGTACAAAGCGGATTCGTCCCGGCATTTTTCGCCCATGTAAACGGGGCCTATAAGATCAAGGACATTTAACAAGAGGAAAATTTATCAACCATTAAAACTCACTTTTGGCTGTTATTTTAAGGCTGTATTAACCTCTCTTATCAAACACATTAAAAAAATTGTTTTGTGCATTAGTTACCGAGTTATGGGGTAGTTTCGATTTCCTTTCATCGCTGTTCAAGCCCCTTGTTTACATTCTACTTAAGGTTTCTTTCCCGGGATCCCTGGAAATCATAAAATTTCTGTACTTTTTCTATTCCTGGGAAGTATACTTCGCTCCCGGGAATCTAAAAAATATCAGAATTGTAGTAAAATTATTCAGAAAATCTCACTTCTCAAGAATGATATTTTACAAAAATATGTTAAAGAAGAATTTGGTTGTGAAAAGATGGTTTGTTTGAATACCAAAACACGCTGGAATAGTTTGTTGGCAATTCTCGAAAGATTTTTAGAAATAAAGTCAGCAATTTTAAAAGCATTAAGGTATCCGACTACGCTCGGAACCGTGATTTTAAAAAAGCGCATAAATGGATAATTTTCATGATATTTAGAGTCACTCCGATTAGAATACATGCATAAAATTGTTTCAAGGACATTTTGACACAAAAAACTATTTAAATATAATATTTTGTCAGAAAATTAACTTAGAATAATCTTTATTCCCCAAATGTTCTCCTTTTGTGAAAAATGGTTCTATTATAATAATATTTTGCCTGTATATAGCTCAGACCTCTCCACAGAGGCTCAACTAGAATTTTTGAAAAATTCACATTATTTTCAGAGTTACCACCCATTGAAATAATTATTCGCGTTTTTTTCTTAAAATTGCTCCCCTCTGTTGTCGTAAAATATGAATAAACCCACTTCTAAGTTATATATTTCAAAAATTGTAGTTGAGCCTTTGAACAGAGGTCTGAGCTATATACAGGCAAGATATTATTCTAATATAAGCATTTTTCACAAAAGGAGAACATTTGGAAAAAGATTATTCTAAGTTAATTTTTTGCCAAAATATTGTATTTAAATAATTTTTTTGTCAAAATGTCCTTAAAACAATTTTATGCATATATTCTAATCTAAGTGACACTAAATATCATGAAAATTATCCATTTATGCGCTTTTGAAAATCACGGTTCCGAACGTAGTCGGATACCTTAATTGACATTAAAGAAGAACAAATGATGGTCAATGTAGAGTTTGAAATTGTGACTACAATTGTAGCAGTCTTAAAGACGGTAAAAATTGGCTTTAAAAAAATTATGCAGCTAACTGCAAAAGATGTATCTTCTTTCGTTATTGGAGAATTGAACGAACAAAATTCAGAATTTGCGAAAAATATGAAATATTCTCTAATTCAAAGAATTAATGAGAGACGCAATGTTAATTTAATAGGATTAATGCAATATCTGAATTTTGAGAGAAAATACGAAGTAGCTGCAGTTACTGTCGATATTTCGAAATTGCCTAATAAAAATTGTTTGGTTAGATAAGCCCAAATGAGAGAGAGAGAGAGAGGGACAAGACTTTTCTGCGAAGAAGAGGAATCACTATCGAACTCTTCGCACTCAGAAGAAGAGAGCAGGGAGAAATTGAAAGAAAAACATCTCACGTTGGACAAAAAATTAGAGAAAGCAATTTACTCCAAAACAGAAGTTTTCTATTGTTCAACCCAAAAAAAGTACTAGTTTCAACAAAATCATGAAACAAGAGATACAGTTGTTCGTCTCGACTGAAAATCTATCACCAAACTTATAAAACTATGTGAGGCTTTAAAAACAATTCCTCCAACCTCAGTTAAAGCCGAGAGAGCATTTTCTGCTGCCGCATTGTTCGTCACAAAGCTAAGAACTAGGCTGAGTGATAAAAGTATGAATTGTTTATGTTTTCTGAAATCGTATTTTAAAAATGAATAATCAGTTTATGATAAAATTTTTGTATTTTTTAGCTCATATAAATAAGTATTAATTTTGAAATGTATATGTATCCGTATTTAATATAATTATTATTGATTTTATTTAAAAATAACTTGTTTTTTTTTAATTTTGATGTATTTCCGGGAACGACAGTTACATTCCCGGGATTTCTCGGACATTACCCGGAAATCAGAAAACCTAATTCTACCGTCATACAAACAAAGCTGTCATGTACTTTGATAATTTGATTTTTCTTTTGTCAAAGCCGCACTTACTTTTATTTAAAATATTAATTTATCAAGTGCAGGATGGCAGCAAAGAGTTTTTACCTAATTCTAGACTAAAATCAGTGTGGTGTTTGTTTAAAATTCGTTCAAACTTGCGAGTGAATTTTTTTTTCAAATTTATTTAAATACTTTTTGATTTCGCAAAACTGAAACAAAAAGCTCTTTTCATAGCAAAAGATCATTTCAGATTTTAATGGTTGATAACAGTCAAATGTAGAAAAATTTAAAGTCATACTAAAAGGGCTGGAAATAGTAAGAAATGTTGGCAGAAACCAAAACTCTACCAATTTTTGATGAAAAGAGCTGCTATACTGAGATCTTACAGCAAGGGGTCAATCATCTGACACTCAATCGTCTTTCCAACTCGAAGCAAATTACGATTTAACACACAAGCTATGTTTCCTAACTTGTTGCAGAAGTTTCTGATAAAAATGTTCACTATGAAATTTGATGTCAAATTGAAAAAGAGGAAATATTGAATCATATTGGAGTGATGGTGACTTGGTAAACATAAGCAGGGAAGCTAGATTGATAAAAATATCACGAAACTACAAAATTTTTACAGAAATGCTATAAAAACAATGTACAGGCACCAAAAAAATGAAAAGTGCAATTGTATCGAATGCTTTGTTCGCCTGCCAAAAACCTATGCATGGAAGGGAATTTCATCCCGGTACATACAAAGGAGCAGTAGACAAAAATAAACCCTAAGATCACATAGTTCCATGAAAACTGATTGGTTGCAGCAAGTTACTGAAGTAATTATTCATGCCAGTACATCAACATTTAGCATCATATTCTATGCTTGATAGATGCATAGCAGGCTAAGTTAAAATTCTGATGAAAGTAGTTGCATCTGCAGTGGTGTAACGGAGAATATTAGGTTCCTACCTACAAACTCAGATTTTGGGCCCCAAGCCCAAATATGTACTTAGTGTCAGTCAAGTTTTGGGCTCCCTAGAGTCCCTGCCCCCCTCAATGCGGGGATATACGTTACGCCAATGCCAAAAGGTCATAGTTGGCGCAGTAACTCTTCCGAGTTACTGCGTCAATTATGACCTGTTGAACGCGACGTTAATTAACATTCACTCACTTGAAAATGTTAATTAACGCCGTTCTATAAAGCAACACGACAGTTATTGGCGATTTCGTAATCTTGAACCACCCCTTTACGTGAAAAGAAATGCCCAAACCACCCCATGTTGTTGTTGCTGTTGTTGTTACTAATGCCACCTGATCGGCAAAGGCCAGATTAAGGCCCACGAAATTCATCATGGCAAAGGGCTAAGTGACGCCTGTCGTTAGCCGTAGCTTTGAGCACAATACAGGTGACATAACGATTTAGCTCGGTTTCACACCAATTTTGAGGGAGAACACCCCGGTGGTGGCAGGGCCTCCCATCTCTCTTCCCCTTTCACCTACCTCACGAGAGGACTTGCGGCTCGACGGCTATTTAAAGTACCTCCCTGCCGCGAAGGCACTATACATTTGCAAACATCCCTGTCTTCTCCGGGATTCGAACCAAGCCCAATGGCAAAGCAGTCAGCGTCGCTAACCACTATACCGTTATGGCAACACCCCATAGAAGGCCAAGGCCTACTGTGCCTATCTCAGTTTTCATGAACTTGGGCACTGAGGTGTAAAAGCAGATATTCCGGTCAGGTGGTCAGTCTGTCTATGCTTTTCATTTTAAATTTCGGAACAATGAAATTATTTTGTATGTTATCAATAGTACCGTAAATTTTGTGAAAGCCCAAAGCATTCAATGACTTTTGGCTATATATAGTTTATAAGTATTATTTACAATCAATAACTTAACTCAGTGGCGCAACAGCTCATGAGGGCCAGACTGACCCCCGACCGGAGCATCTGCTCATGCACCTGAGGGCCCATGATCGCGTATATTGAGTTGGGCACAGTAGGCCTTGGCCATCATGAGCTGTCGCGCCACTGAGTTAAGTTATGACAAAAACATAACAAAAAAAAACCCACGAAAAATTCGAAACTTTTTCTTCAGAAATCTACCAAAAATCCAATTTTTGATATTTTTAATTGAGTATTGTTCATTCGGTGCATTTAAGCTTATGGATTAAAACGCCGTTATTTATTTGTTTTAATTTCATATAAGACAATCAGCTCGAATCGTGGAGGAAGTGAGCGTCCATTATTTCGAGGCGGGTGTGTTCAGGGTGGCATGGCTACAGCGGGCATGATTTGAGCGGACACATCTTTTCCTCCATCTTAGAACAGATTCGATTATCGAATTACAAGGATAAATGCATTTTTGCCAATCACATTTTATTGTTTGTATTAAATTGTTAAGATATTACAGTGCGAATACATTTTAAACATAGTGGAATGTAACAAAAAATAAAAACTTTCAGAGAAATATTTAAAAGTTAATAGAGTAAGTAACAGTTATAATAAAGGATATGAACAAATTTCAGGGATTTTGTATTTTAGAGTCAAATAAATATTAGAACAGGTGCACAATTACCATAAAAATGATTTATTTTATTTACTTATATCTTGTATTTTACTTCTAGTATTTATTTTTACTTACATTAATGAAACTAATTAATTTTATAGCAATTGTGCACATATTCAAATATTTATTTGACTCTAAAAAATTCAGTTTTCCACAAAATTCCTGAAATTCGTTCATACCCTTCATATTATACTGTTACTTGCTATATAAATTTTTAAATATTTCTTGAAAGTTTTTATTTTTTATTACATTCCGCTATGTTTAAAATGTATTCGCACTATAATATCTTAACAATTTAATACAAATAATTAAATGTGATTGGCAAAAATGTATTTATCCTTGTAATTCGGTAATCGAATCTGTTCTAAGATGAGGGGGGGATGTGTCCGCTCAAACCATGATGAGTTTCAAACAGTCCGCTCAAACCACGAAATGTTATGTGTCCGCTCATACCACGTCCGTTGTAGCCACGCAGCCATGTTCAAAGCGCTATAACTCACGTTCTAGTGGATATTTTTGGCTAAAAATTTATATACATACTCTTAAGATACATATAAATAAATGAGAAGAAACGTAAAGTTTTATCATTTTATTGGTCGGCAAAAAAAATTTCCTAAAAATGCTTAAAAAACAGGTCGTCACACGGGTGAACCCCCTTAAGACGTCCATGGCGATAAATAGTTTTTAACAAAGAGAACGTATATTAACATCACTACTTACCCAAGGGAACCGATCTCACACCCGAAAAGGGTTTAGAGCTACCAACCGATATCCCGGTAAACAGCCACTCCCACGTCCAGTCTTTATTATACAAAGCCTTGGTTTAATTTTTTATAGCAGTACTAGCGGCCCTACAGACGTTGTCCTGTACACACGTCAGGCCGCGGTAGCCGAGTGGTATAGGTATCGGACCGTGGCTTGCCTTGTCACGAGTTCGAGCCCAGTACCATTAAAGACCCGCCGTGTAGGGCAGCGATGCACGTTAAATCTGTCGAGAGCTGAAACGTCCTCCCGTTGGTGTGGTGTGGTAGTTAAGAGAGGGGGTGCCAGCTCAGGTGTCGTCCACGTCACTTGACCATGGTTCAAAATTACGTGGTCCGTCGCCAAAAGCCTTCGTGTAGCTGAACAGTGCGACGTTAATATTAAATCAACCTGTACACACGTCTTAAATCCGAAAATTTCAAACTTTTTTGAATAAGTTGTACCAATCTGGACCGTTTTGATGAAAATTTTTAATAAAAAAAGTTATTACAATACCTGACGTCATCACAAGCACAGTTACCACAATTCGACCTATTGATTGCATGCGAGTAAGTGTATACTATGAACTAAGTTGAATATAGTAGAAGTTACTCTGAATAGAAACTTAAACTTGTTTTAATGAAATGATAAAAAAAGATAAAACTCGAGCTATATTTTTATAACAGGTATATTTTTTTAATGCACAATAAATAAACTTATCGTAATGCCGTTGAATGCGCAATATTTTTGGTTAATACTTGAGGGGTATAAGCAAACAAATGCGATGGTTTGCCAACCCTCGACACGCAACATATAATTGGCCGTGCGAAAAAAATAAAATTTTCCCCTCTTATTTCTTATTTTCTTACCGCGCATTAGCGGAATAAACAGCACACAGGGGTAAAACAATTATGCATTTTAAGGCTTTTAATTAATATATTTTTAACTAATTGCTATATCGGACCTAATTGTGAATCCAAACCATTTTCGAACCCATTTGAACCCCCACAAAAAATGTCATCAAAATCGGTCCAACCGTTTAGGAGGAGTTTAGTCACATATAGAGATTGCAATATCGGACTAAAAGTTCAATACCGGTCTTGGGTATTTTTCAGCTCTTAATAGCGGGATATCGGTTTTAATACCGGTAGTAGAAATTTTAGAAAAAGAAAGAAAACACAGGTGTTTCTTTGCCAGTTTTCTTAGAGAGTGTAAATATCACAAAAATATAATGTGTAACTCATTAATTATATCATTATATAAAGAACCACAAAACAGTAAAGGAATATCTTATTTATTAAAATAACAAAAAAAAGTGTAAATATCACTATTCTGTATGTGTGGTATGTTGCTTTCATCATATATATAACTAGCCGTTACCCACCCGCTTCACTGGGTATTTCACGATGTTGCATATATGTATACTGTTTACGTATATATTAATTATTGATATCTAGCATTAATAATTCGATTGTATTGAAAAATATATTTATAGTTGTTACACTCTCACCCCTTGCTATAAAAAAGAACATAAATCTAATTTCTATTTATGTCTAAAATCGAAGTAGAAAGATTTTTTTCGCTCTCTTAACCTAATAATCAAGTGGATTTCCACCAAAGCAACTTTCAGTGGATCTCTACTCCATAAAATAAACATGCGTGCTAAATTTCAAGTCTAAATCTAACAGAGCAAAAACGGAATTTTTATCATCCATACCTCGTTGACAGCATTCTTAGCGGATTCCAATTCAACAAAAGAGACATGCAAACCAAATTTTATTATAGTCTAAGCAGTTCAAAAACGGGAATTTTGTCTATCAATACGCCCCAATAACTTTCCCCGCTTCCCCCTGGAGTTGATTTCCGTAAAATCCATTCTTAGTGAAACTATTCAACTAAAGAAAAAAAAAGTGCTCAACAAATTTCAAGTGAGTTAAATTCAAAAACAGGAATTTTTCTATAACATGCCTTAATCCCTCGCAAACCCACTCCTTTGGGGGTCCGTTTTCGCAAAAATCTTTGTAAAAGGAACTTTATTCCATGAACAGAACATACCTTCTAATTTTCAAGCAGGTGGTTCTATTAGTTGAAACGCGGAAATATTTATCTATTACGCCCCTTAATCCCCCTCAGTGACCCTTGGGGATCAATTTTCCCCAAAACTATTTTGTAGCGCATCTCTACACCATGAAAGGAATTAGCTTACCAAATTTTAAGACAGTACATCTAATAGTTTAAAAATGGAAATAATTATCTATAACGCCCCTTAAGTCCCCGCAACGCCACTTAGGAAACGATTTACACAAAACCCATCTTATGACAGATCACTACTCAGTGAATGGAATCTGCTAACTCAATTTCAAGATTTTACGTCTAATAGTTTAAAAAAGGAGTTAATTGCCTATAACGCCCCTTAATTCTCCACAACGCCACTTGGGGTCAATTTTCACAAAACCCATTCTGTAGGGGATCTGTACTTTATGAAAGGGATCCGCTTATCAAATTTCAAGACTGTACGTCTAATAGTTTAGAAATGGAAATAATTATGTATAATGCCTCTTAAGCCCCCGCAACTTCACTTAGGAAACGATTTTCCCAAAACCCATCTTATAGCGGATCTCTACTTAATGAATGGAATCAGCTTACTAAATTTCGAGATTTTACGTCTAATAGTTTAAAAATGGAGTTAATTACCTATATATAACGCCCCTTAATTCTCCACAACGCCACTTGGGGTCGATTTTCACAAAACCCATTTTGCAGCGGATCTGTACTCCATGAAAAGAATCCGCTTACCAAATTTCAAGACTGTACGTCTAATAGTTTAAAAATGGAAATAATTATGTATAACGCCACTTAGCCCTTGCAACGCCACTTAGGAAACGATTTTCACAAAACCCATCTTATAGCGGATCTCTACTCAATGAATGGAATCAACTTACGAAATTTCGAGATTTTACGTCTAATAGTTTAAAAAAGGAGTTAATTGCCTATAACGCCACTTAATTCTCTACAACGCCATTTGGGAGTCGATTTTCACAAAACCCATTCTGTAGGGGATCTGTACTCTATGAAAGGAATCCGCTTACCAAATTTCAAGACTGTACGTCTAATAGTTTAAAAATGGTAATAATTATGTATAACGCCCCTTAAGCGCCCTCAACGCCCCTTGGAGGTCGATTTTTGTAAAAATCATTATGTAGGGAATCTCTACTTTATGAAAGAAATCTGTGTACCAAGTTTTTTTCACGACTTTACATCTAATAGTTTAGTAAAGGAAATAATTATCTATAACGCCCCTTAAACCCTCGTAACGCCCCTTGGGGTTCGAACTTTGCTAAATCCGTTCTTAGCTGACGTCTACACCATGAAGGGAACTTACCTATACCAAATTTCAAGTTTGTAGGTTTAATAGTTCCGGAGATATCGTGATTAGTCAGTCAGTGAGTGAGTGAGTCGCTTTTCTCCTTTATATATATAGATGAAATCAAACCGAAGTATTATCAACTTATTTTTATGTTCTTTAAAGTTATTCATTCTTATTCATTATTATGGGTTATTATTTATGAGTATATACATAATAAATCAGAAAAAAATATTTTGAACCACAAAGTATGATATGCAAATAAAATGTGAATAACAACAATCACAGCTACAACCTAGTTTTCACAGATATGAATATGAGACTACGAATCCTACATGTGTGCAGTATCACTTAGAGCTGTAATGGGATAGTTTTACCCCGCCTCCATGGATGATTCACATATTTTATCACTTCTCTTGAATGTACGATGACACTTAGTCTAACTAATTTTGCCGGTTAAGGAGACATAAAAACAAAAACGTATACTATTTTGCTATATTGGCGATCCCTTAACATATAGTGGACATAATTAAAAAAACTTATAGCACATACCGAAAAAACGGTATTTAAACTTGTGAATACCGGTATTACAAAATTGTATAAATGGCTCAAAATACCGGTATTTGATATCACTAGTCACATACACACGCAAAAGAATTATATATATAAAGATACAGTAAATTTACACAGTAGAAATTAAAGGTAGCTACACCATAAACAGCGTTATTGGCAACCGACCTCGTGATTTTGAATCATGAACAAGTGCCAAGGACGATACCCGAACTGGTACCCCCTCTTCTAACTTCTACACCACGCCAACGGGAGGATTTTGAGCCTCGACAGAGATTTAACATGCTTCAGTCCCTCTACATGGCGGGTCTTCAATAGCGAGTGAGTGAATATTAACAACGCTCTGTGTAGCTACACGAGGGCTTTTGGCGATGGACCTCGTAATTTTGAACCATGGTCAAGTGACGGGTCTTCAATGGCCTTGGGGCTCAAACTCTTGACACGCCGGCCACAGATCCGTGACCACAGTGGCGTACACAAGGGGGGTCCCCAGGTCCGGACCCCTTCCTTATAGCCTTTGATTTTTTTTACCGATTGATTACAATCTTATGCAGTAGCACACACAGGAATTTTTTAAGGGAGATGTCTAGGGTCGCAAGTTCACCATTCTTGTATCATGCTCCTTTTGTTTTTGTCGATTTTCGGAAACAAAAACAATAAGAAACTGATTATTGAATAAATAATTAGCATAAATGTATAAAATTAATCATTAATAACAAACACTTAATTAAATCTTACGTACAATATACTTGGAATTGTAATCAATCGGAAAAAAATCAAGGGCTTTGGGGGGAGTCCGGACCCCTAGGCCCCCCCCTTGTGTGCGCCACTGATCCTATGTATATAGTACGTAAAATTTAATTAAGTATTTGGTATTAATAATTAATTTTATTAATTAATGCTAATTATTAATCCAACAATTAATTTTGTTGATAAAAGCAGAGAGCAACAGTAGTAAAAGCTGATACCAGTGGTAAGAGCATTTAGTACAAATTTTATTTACAACACTACTTATATACGATACCGACAGCATGACGAAATGATTTTCGATTTCAATTAAAATTAAATTAGATTAGATGCCAATATAGTCGTCAAGTGAAGTGCCGGGTCAAGATCAAAGTGGCTAAATTCATTTGGATCACCTAAAATGGTTAGGTTTCTACCTGAAGTACGAGAGAATTAAATTTTCCTAAAAAACTTTTTACTGTTTTTCATTCCCGAAAAATCGACAAAATCAAAATATGTTGGGCGGCATATTAGAGCACGATACGAGAATGGTGAACTTCTGACCCTGGAACCCCCCTTCAAAAATTCCTGGGTGCACTAATGCGTGACCAAAACCATTAGACTGCCGCAGCCAAAAACTCTTCCAAAAATTCTTTTTTAGTGATATTAAACCCTTTTGAAAGTTGTTTTTTCCCCTCCACCCCTTCCCCCCTTTTTTGTCTTGAAGTTGGTCACTTTTCATAGTTACGTTTTGCTCGAAGATAAATTGCCAAAAATTCTCTCGATCTCGAAATGTTCCCACACACACATTTAAAAACAGAAATGCGCTTAAGTGCATTTCGTTGTATTTCCCTTTCTTTTTGGAATATTTTTCATTCACCTGATTCTTTTTGCTTTTCATAATTATCTTGAAATAATATTTGATTTTTATTAATACTGGAAGTTTCTGTTGTTCGCTTGAATTTATTCTTGAATTCATACTTGATTTTAGAATAATGTACTTTATAGTAGCCGAATTTGTGCAAATGTTTTTGCAAGAATAAAATTTCAGTGGGAAAAAATACCGTAAAATCCGGCGTATAACGCACACTTTGAACACAAAAAGTAAGATCGAAATTTAAGGGGGCGCGTTATACGCCGGGTATAAAAACGATAGCTTTAAAAATAACAAGAGATGTGCATAAAAAAATATTTCTACATATATTGAAGTACAGTTTATTTAAAAGAAATGGCATGAACTAAGAGAGTTGTTTTGTTTTAGAAGTATACTATATATATTTTCAAAAGTCTGGGATAATACCTCGAATAAATGACTTCAAAACATAAGAACATTCATTATACACTAGCATTTCAGATTTTTTCGTAAAAAGGGGGTGTGCGTTATACGGCGAATATACCTTAAAATAAAATGCAGCTTGAAAGTACGGGTGCGTCTTATACGCCGGATTATACGGTACTTCATTTGAGAGACTTCAAAGCATGGCATATATCAGCATAATATATCAGCTATTTCACGCGGGCTGCAACATTGAGTTAAATGGGGGGATTCTTTAAGACCAAAATAACATTGGAAATTTAAAATGTGGAAAATGTTGATCAAAATATTATAACTCCTGTTTTGCTTTTTTTATTTATCGAAGTTAACTTCTTATGGCACGGCAGGGAAAAATTTCCGTTACACGTTGCCAGTTACGGTTGCGTGATGAACGTAAGGTAGAAAATGAATGAAGTGCCGAATTTTCCCCACATTTTAAAAAACGCCATCTAAAATTCATGCTATCTATCTCAGACAAAAAATAATTACATAATCGGAAAGATAATTTTTTTCGCCACGATATGGTATTTTTTGTTTTGTTTTTTTACAAAATAATGATATTTTCTATTTTTTACGATTTTTTTTTAAATGAGTCAAAATTGATACGCTTTTATAAAAATGGTTTTTAAATCATTCCCTTTCACGTTAATGAATTGATATTTTATCCCAAACAAGTTCATGCTTTCCACTTTTAGAATCAGTCATTAAAAAAAATGCCGAAATCTTTTTTTATATTTTTGTCACTAACACTAAATTAGAAGCATTTAAGAAACACCCCTTCACAATTTCTGTATCAGTAAACGGTTTCACATGATTACCAATAATATAACAAACTTCATAGGATGTCTTTGTTACCCCGCTGTGATATTACAACAGACAAAACACTTTGTTGCTCTCTCTCTCTGTTGCAAAGATTATTCAAGAAATCCAATTTATCACCTCTTGAAGACATCTAGGAAAAGTGCCATTGAATAATTCTTATTTATTGATATTTTTCAAAAACAACACTTTTGTGACAAATCAAGCGATTACTGATTTCCCCCCCCCCCACATGTTTGTTTTTCACTACAAAGTATTCAACCTAAATCGTCTTGAAACGATATATTTTTCGTTTGCAAGACATGAAATAAAGTTAATTAATTCCCCCATAAAATTGTGGCTTCTCTACTGTTGTCTAGTATCAATAACTATAACCGTTCCAAATAGAAAAAGAATATCAATTCGTACTGGTATGACACCGACAGCAAAAAGTAAAATTGATATATTTGTTTCTTGCCAAAGAATCCCCCTCCCCAATTTTTAATATAATGTTCTTAATTAAGTAAATTTCTCAGGCCGGGCCACTTAAAAAGGCTCGGTGGGCCCGCAAGTTGAGTATCGTTTCTTCAAAGCATTAAATCTATAACTAGCGAGTGAATTTATACAAATAGACTTTAAATGGTAAATTATCGACATTTTCTGCTCAGTATTGTCTTTATGAGTGGGGGAAGGATTCCCTAACTTTTGACGCCATCCTTTTTAGACCTCCCCCTTGCCTTGAAAGATGGATCTTAGAAGTATTTCACGGCTACGAATGAAGAAAGTTATTTAGGTACCAGACGATATCGGGAACAAACATTATTTAGGAGAAATGTGACTCCACTTAAAACTGATAAAAGTTCTTCTCTTACGATAACATAAAAAGTAATATAAAAAAATTAAATCAATTCCTACCTAGGTCAACAAAGAAAAATTTTATTTTAGTTACTTTTTATTAAATAATTACAATTCCTATAAATATGTATACATGTTACCGGCTAAGTATGAAATGCCGGCATTGTATAGAATGCCGAACGTTTTTAAGCAAAGTATGAAATAAAAGATTATTTCATACTTTGCCTAGGCATTCTATACAATGCCTAGGCATTCTATTCTATAGAATGACTAAAGCTGTTTAGGCAAAGTATGAAATAAGGTTATGACAAGGTTACTATATCAAAGCACACATTTCTAAAAAATACAAGTGTTATTCCGACAAAAAATAATGAGAGTGCCATTAAGAAATTATTCAAAATACGTAAGAGAAAAAGAAAGTTGTACCAAACAAAATTTATGTCTTTCTTATAAGGAAAACAAAATTTTCAAATAAAAAATAAGAACTTAAAGTTAATCTACTTATTGCAACATAGTAGGCTTGAATGGCATTTTGAATTAAATTCCATTACATTTTTCACGCAAAGACCATTCTTAATTTGCTACTTGGTTTTACACATATATTTGACGAATCCTTCACCCCTTCCATTGGAATGAGCATTTGCAACTGACAGATGAGGAATTTCATTGTCAGGAATATCTTTAATTCTAAGCAAGTTCTTAGGGCACAAAGTAAATTGTGTTTTCGCATATACTTGTTTTAAAATTTCTTCAGAAGTTCCAAGTCGATAGAAACCATTTTTCCGACTCGTTACACAAGGGCCAATATATTGGAATTCAGAAAAAATCATAAATTTCGCAACTATTCCTTTTTTTAAATAATTTTTCTGTTTTTTCTGTCAAGGTTCACAAAGTGGATGTGTACAATTCAATATCATAACCTGTAACATTTTTGTATTTTGTTGAAAGTTCTTTCAGAATTCTATCACGTCATCTGTGTCCAATAGCCAAATGAGATTCATGAAGTACTTAAAATAACTCAGAATCCGTGATGTAATACTGTACAGAAGTGCTTCCCAACCTTCTTATCCCCGTGGACCGGGTCAGCACTTGATAGTTTTACCGCTGCCCACTGTGGGTGGGACGTTGTTTATATTTTTAATTGTTTTGATTTAATAATTTAATTGTATTTAAACATGTCTTCAGAATCAAATTTAGTTACTCCAAAAAATGAATATAAAGTGATTTTACATGAAATATAAAATAATTTCTAAATAAAGTCTAACAAACTTGAGAGAAATACACTCCAGTAAATAAAATTGAAATAATTTAATGCTCCTTGAGTGTTCCGATACCATTTGACACACGGACCGGTGTTTGGAACCATTCTGTATAGTATTGACGCCTTCTTTAAAAGGTTACATGTGTTTACTTTTATTTTCACCAAACATCACATCATAGCTTATATAGATTACAGCTTTATCACACATTAATTTCGCATCAATTAAAAATGCTTAAGATAAAAATAAACAGCATAAAATATAACTATTTTTTCAACAAAAATTTTAAAAAACTCGAAATTGTACAAATATTATGGTTTTTAAGCATATTTTTATTCGGATAAGGAATAGATAACGTAAAATATAAGTATTTCCCCTAATTATAGTTACATAAAATTTTTAATGGGAACCTAGTGCTGCGCGCGCTTCGCTCTACTTTCATATCGCAAAAAATATGGTGTAATTTGCGACTTTGACATGATTCTGAGCATTCAATTCTCGAAATCCTTTTTTATTAAAATCCTGATCAGGACAATGAAACAAAATTACGAAATTATTGTATTGTCATCGGTCCTTGACATGTGTGCGAAATTTCGAATAAATCTGATTTTTTAAAGTGGGTGAAAATCGAGTTCAAAGATTCCATTACAAACAAGTGCAACTTATAAATGCGTGTTAAAAAGAAGTCACAATCTCAGAAACTAGGCCATCCCAGGTGGGATTCGAACCCATGACCTCTGAATTACAAGTCCAACGCGCTATCCTTTGCGATGCAGTGACACAACGAACGATTTTCCTTTTTATATATACTGTTGGACTATTATTCTTGTTTGTTGCTATTTATTCATTTTTTAATTTAATTAATGGTGAAATAATAGTAGAAATTGAAAAAGTGCTGTATAAAATCTAAAACGCTTTTAAAGACTTTTATGGAAATTTTATGTTTGACTTCGATTGTTTTTATTCAATACGAATAAAAGTTTTTAAGTACCATATTAGATATTTAAATGCATTGAGAGAAGATTTAATGTATTTAAATGTCGCTATTTTTCATACAAATATAAAATAAAATACTGCATCTATTGCAAAAATAAGTAAATAACAATACTTATTCAAAAGAAACCAGTATTAAATTCGACTGCAGATATTTTTTCGCCAGCAAAAGGAGTTAAATAGCACATTTTTTTAAAAAAAATTAATATTTTCAATTTTTTATTCTGCTTAGGTTTGATATTTTTATATTGAAATAAATTTCTCAGCAGAATTTACCATTAAGAGAATTTATGTAACTCTATCTTTTTGTAAAACAATTTCTTAAGCTTGACACTTCCAACTAATATGTAATATTTTTTTGAAGAATATTTCAAATGTATCATAATGGGGAAAATGTTTGAAATTTTTTTATCTATTTTAAGCTATAATCAGTTTTTATTAAAAAAAAGATTTAATGACGAAAATTTGCGATCTTAGAGATTTTGTTTTTAGTTAGATAATGTGTATTGGATTACTTTTTAATTACTTTAATAATTATAGACAAATTAAGGTACGTAAATATTTCATCAATATTTATAGATTTCAACACAATTTTTTTCTTTTTCAATTCCTACTGCTGTAATTCACTGCCTCCCTATTTTTATATACTTACTGTATCCCTATATATGTGTAAAAAAATACTTACACCTGAAAGTATTATAACAAATTAAGGGGGGGGGGTTATTATTTGGTGAAGTTTTGTTGTCCAACCTGGTAATTTTCTTTTCCCCGTAATTATTTCAACGAATTTCACAGTAGTTTTAAACCTCGAGTATCTCACCATTGCAGAGAAAAAAAAATTGTATACATTTTTTCTGTAGGTCTTTCGGCTGAATATTTGAATCTAGAGCCTTGGAAGCTAAGAATACACTACAATTTCGTCATCAATCATTGAATCTGACAGATGTAGACAGGAAATGGTCATTAGTAGGCTTTGTTCCGGCTTTAATAGCATTCTCAGAAAATAACATTGAGGTATCCACCCCCTTCTTTTTCGGGGAAATTTGTTTTGAAAGAAAAAAAAGAAGACACTCCAAAACTACCGTTTCGCGATCACTGCGCCTGACCAATTTCTTTTTTCTTCTTCAACCTGTAATTTTCATTCCTTGCATCACAAAGCTCTAATGCCGCTTCTAAGATGAGAAAAAATTCACCACATTCATGTAAAACAGAGGTTCCCAAACTGTTTCGTATCATAGACCTCTTGCCATGTTTTTCGGTTCTGCGTAAACCCCTGCTTACCTAATATTGAATTTTTACAACTGTATCAACTTAAAATGTCTTTTTGACAGATGGTATAGAGCTACTCACCTTTTTAAAAAGATTTCAATTTCTAATTTTAGTCAAGTGTTAGTGTTAAAAGTTAAGAAGTATTTGTTAATTAAATTAAAACTTAATTGACATAAACAAAATTTAATTTAGTTATTACATAAAAAAATTAGGCAACTAACAAATGCTTTTAGTAGGAAGGATGAATTTAGTGCTTCAGTAACAAATAAATTTGCAACATTTATCATCAGTTTTAATCCTAAATCTCTTAAGGATAGTATTGTCGAGTCTTTCTCTCCCCCTTTTTTTTGAGATTGACAACCACGCTGAAACTCCTTTTCACAAAGAAAAACCAATGAAAAACTTTCTCACGATATTCCATAATTCGCGATAAATAATAGGCATGTCTTTTTAAAGCAAAAATTGCTGACATAAGTTTCCAAAGATCTTCTAAGATCTTTTTAAGTGCCTATTTCAATCAGTTCCTCTTGTAATATTGTTTTTTTTTCAATGTGATCATATACACTTATTGTGTACTGTACTATTAACATAGTCAAATCATTCTCAAATATAGTTTCCAAGATCTGAATAAAAGCATTTAAATGTCGAACGTAGGTTGAAACATTATTTTCCTATCAGACTGTCTGTGATCAACTGAGACAATTCGCGTTGTCCAACTTTATACTCCTTTAGCTTAACTCTGGCAAGAAACGCTAAAATGATGGTCCTTGCTTTAATCAAATTTATGCTGTCACCTTGCAACTGCAAATTAAGGGGTCTCAGGGGTGTTAATTTTTTCTAGAGGTCTGAAAATATAAACGATTTTCAATCGAATATAATTCTTTTAAATTTAAATTAAATGATTCGAATCTTTTACAAATTACTTATAATAGAATGGTGCTTCAGAAAAGAATAAAATGTTTAACATATAATAATAATTTTAAAAGTCATAAGCATATGAAAATTCTATAATAAATATTAAGTATTTTTTGCTTTGCGCACGCTATTTTCTAAAATATTAGCCTCTGATGTATAAAACTGTATAGAATTATACACACACACAATGCATCATACTCTTTAAACCCTACCTAATTTTAGTATTATATATTTTTTGTATTTCAGAATATTTGTGAAATATTGCAATTTTTTAAATATTTTTTAAAAATGTATTTTTTTTTATTTATTAAAATATGTAAGTTATTATTCTATTTATATAAAAGTAGCTACAAAGTATTAAAAATACATTTGTCTTTATAAATTAACTTATAGCTAGTAAATAAACCTACTATTTTAGAAAATAGCATGCGCGACGTAAAACTTAAAAAATATTTCTTATAGAAAAGTTTCTTATTTTCATATGCTTATAATTTTTAAAATTATGATTATACCAGCTGGTATACCCGTTCTTCGCACGGGTGAATTGAAAAATTAAACAATACAGTTTGAAGGATAAAGAAGTTTTTAATGAGTTAATTTTACTCGAAATGCATATTAAACATGTTTGTTAAATTTAAGTCTGTAAACATAAAAAAAAACACATGTTTGTTAAATTTTAAGTCTGTAGATCTAATAACATAAAAATGATTTTTTTTTATTTATAACGCCCCTTAAGTCTCTTGTGGGTCGATTTTCGAAAACACCTTCCTAAGCTGATCTCTGCTCAGCAAAAATGCAAAACATTGTTTACAAATTTTGTGTAATGAACGCTTAACACAAAAAAGTAGTGTAAATAATTTATATTTAGAAGTGTAATACGTTATTATTACTTTCTATTGTATTTACTTTATGTTAAAATTGTAATATTCGTAACAAGCAACTCCGTTCCTTATATTATAAAGAAGATAGCACAAAACTCTTCTCCATAAGTTATTGGGTATGATTGGGATGCGTGGTATAAGAACATTGTCTCCCTTGGCCTCTCCAGTTAAGATTGTGGTCTTCACAATATGCCTTCCTAGTTCGGTGATTCGCAACCGAGTACCGTTGCATAATCTTGGCGCGTCCAAGTTGCGCATTAACAAAACGGGTACACCTACCTTCAATTCCAACTTATGTGATGGCACCTCAGATAAATCCAAAGAGTTTAGGAACTCCACTGGATAGCTCGTAGTGTCATCAGATGACATGACTGTATCGATGGAGTTATACACTGATGTTTCGCTGGCTATTTCGCCCAAGATTTTTTTATTTATTTTCGCAACAGTTTCATTTTTGGTGCCAGTATAGTTCTTTCACACAACCATTTTTCGTCGAAAATATGTTGTCGCATATTCGGAAAAACATGATCAATGAGTTCGTCTTCCGACTCCACAATGTGACAAAATTGGTGTGTGAAAATAACCATACCTTCTTGGTCGGTGTCTAGATGGCCCTCGCCAATTTATAGGAGTTTTTGAACATATGCTCCTGACTCATCATCGCTGAATAACTGGACTCTCATGTTAGTGGTAAGATAAAGCTTTTCAATTTTGGTCCACAGATATGATGCTTTAAGAAATGCGTTAAATTCGTCTGCTGCAGTGCCTCTCTCGATAACAGGTAAAGTCTGTCTAAAATCCCCTGCCAATAACACTACCACACCACCCATCAATTTTGGATTGTTTTGAATGTCTTGTAGACAGCGATCAAGCACCTCGATGGCGCGTTTGTGTGACATAGTGCACTCGTCCCACACGATCAACTTACATTGTTGCAACAGGGCGCCGCGGGCACTGTTCTTACTGATGTTGCACGTTGGGGTTTCTTCGCTTGCCAGATTAAGAGGTAATTTAAAAACCGAGTGTTCCGTCCGTCCACCGCTTAGTAATGTTGCAGCGATTCCAGAGGAAGCCACAGCTAATGCAACATTACGGTCCTTACGAATTTTTGCTAGAAGCAAATTAAGTAAAAAGGTTTTGCCTGCCGGGGCATCAAGAAAAAAAAGACCGCCCTCACCAAGCTCAACTCGTTATAAATGTCTTTTTGCTCGGGTAGTAGGCATGGCTCAGTTTCACTGACCTGAGTATCTAATAATGCGATATTGTGGCTTAGCTCTTTGATCAAATCGGTCGACAGCTCTCCTCAACGCTGTGGTGTGGGCATACCAAAGTCGGACAACTTCTTTCCGGAAATCCTTATTATTTTATCCTCTATATGTATCAGCGCTTCATTCAAGCATAGATCATTGTTGACTTGATCCATCTTTTCAAATCTGTGCAAGATATCTTCTGATAACGCAACTTTATACTTATCCCATAGTTGAAGTGGATTGGATAAACCGCAAGTGCATATCAATATTGCAAATAGCCCTCTTATTTGCGAAGGAGAGCGACGCAGTACGGCCTCTTCCATTGTGGCATTCCAGTGGTTGTCATCTTCCAACAACTCCAACTTCTCGCACACTTGACGAAAAGTTTCAAATTCTTGGTCGTCAACTGTTTTTAGATCCAAGAAGTTAGTGGGGCCCTGTATTACATTCAGCAGCATTCGCAAACAGTAACATTCGAAGTTACTAACGTGCACTGTGTAAATGCGTCCAAGAGCATCTCCTGCCTTCACACCTGGCCAGCCGTTGACATGTGTTCCTTGTACACGACGTTTCCATTCTTTCAACGATACGTTCCATGTATAGTAGCGGGGTACGTCAACATAAAGTAATGTTTTTGTAAATGCATCATTTTGGCAAAGCTGGAAAAATGCAGTTAGTGTCGTCTTAGGTGGTGTGGCCATTCTCTCTCTAAAATTGTTCTCAGTGAAGTAAATCCGCTCTCCATTGGGCAGATGTACCGCAAGATGAATGACTGTTGGGTGTCTCTCATGTAGAGGCAGACCCAATATTCGCCACGCTGCTTCGTTACTACTAACATATCGATCAGCTCGAAATGTTTGCTCCTCATCTCTCGGATCAATATTAACATTACCTTGCCGTCGGATGTTAAAAATAGCCTGGTCGCTACCTTTGTTTATATATTTACAAATATATTTTATGGCCTTTACCGTATTGCAGAACTCTAGATTTATTTGGCAATTAAAAATTTTAGAGAGAAGAGGAGAATATGGGACAATCCAGCTATTGTCAACCAATATTTCCTGTATTCCACCTCGGGTTTTTTGAGCTAACGTATGACCGCCATCTTCTGGTGCTCTACGCCTGTACAGAGGATAGCCTTTGTCGTTGGTTTTAGTATCTTTTATAAGTCCTCTTGGATACTTTTTGGTACATTTTCCTTCCTTCATGCATGGTGATGACGGATTTAGTGCACCACAGGGACCGTGAATCATATTTTATGGTTACAGTATCATACAGCTTCCGATCAGTTTCTAGTTTTGGTATCTCCGCACTTATGATTTCGTCAATTTGGTTTGGGCGTAATTTTTCCATCAACCACAGCAGTAAGTGCACGTGAGGCAAACCTCTTTTTTGCCCCTCGATTCAGTACATGAAGCACTTCATATCACTAAATATTTTACCTTTTGTAAGTAGAGCAACTGATTTTTGAACTTTTACTTTAAATACTCTGGCTGTTAAGTCATGTCTGTCCGTTGAATTTTGACCTGGAATGAGCTCTCTAGTGATTTCTGGCCAGGCGGGATTACATGTCATTGTAATAAACAGATCAGGCTTCTCGTAGTTACTCACGTATGTGAACGCATCCTGCGTGTATTCATGAAGATATCTCGCGCTATTTACAAATGATGACGGGAGAATTAAAATTTGACCCAAGCTATTTGGATCTAAATCTGCATCATTCCTTATCGCGTCTTGTAAATGTATGTAATTTTCTGCTCGCAGTTTCGTTTGGTTTAAGGCAATAAACCTTAAGCGCTCACTCTCCACTTTGACTTACGTGTCCACCAAAAACTGATGAAAGAGAAGTCTACATCGAAGCAATAAATTAAAATTGTTGCGACGTACCATCATATGATATGCATAAAAGTCTTTGCAGGACACTTTTTTATTTGGTATGGGTTGTTTTGTAAATGGGTTTATCTGAGGAATATCAAAACTGTATCCCTCTTGTCCTTTCCAAAAAATTATCGGGTACTCGCGAGAGCATCATAAAATCTATGAGTGTCCGGAACTCTGGTAAGTCGACCATCGTGCGCATGAATAACGATGTCCCGAGACGCAGTTCGTTCACTAATAACTACTACGGCAGCTATTTCATTTGTGGTTGGGGCATTGAATCGTCTTTCGTATTCACCACGTGGTACACGATCTGGGTGTATCACTACCTTGTAATTATCGCTAGTCACTCTATCTTTAGCCATTTTAAATTCATGCACTAAAATGTTGTGATCATGTAGAACTTGTATTTTTTGAACCGTGTTTCTTTCCACACCTTGTACGTACTCAGAACGCCTATTAACTTGTGCTTCCTTATCACCCATGAAATAAACTTGCAAAAATTTTGGTTGCGTATTGGTAGCAGGAAGCAAAGAGCCAATTGTGTGGTATATTTGCCCTTGGATTGTGAAAGTCGGGCAAAATCCCTGCATCGAAACAATGTTATCCGCCCCAAAAGATGTCATATGGAAGCATGTATTGCATTTTCTTATGCTTTTTAAAAAACGGCGAGACTCATCTGTTTCATGAGAGAAAAGTTCTTTAAGAGCTTCAACTGGCTCGACTATTGAAGGAAGGGCTACTTCCCCCCAAACAACACATGCCTGCAGATTCCTCTTTCCATTTAAGAGCACCGCAAAATCTGCATTCTTTATTCATCGCTTCTATTTTTATAAGCTTGTGGCTTTCGTAATCAAGAGTTTCGTCATACTCGAATGCAGCTTTATCGAATACCCCCCACGTGTTTTTTGGGAATATTAGATGTCGCTGTTGTGCCCTTTCAGCAACAGCACGTTTGCGAGATTCAGCTGCTTCAATGGTTTCTGTATCTCTCTGAGACGCCATGTAAGTTGCATGCTGAAGACGCCGAGCTTGGGACTGTTCGGGTGTCTCAGCAGCCCGTTGAGATGCCAGATATTCTGCCTGACGTCGACGCCGAGCTTGGGACCGCTCTGGTGTCTAAGCAGCTCTGTGAGCTGCATCACGCTCCGCCTGTTCAAGCCTTCGCAGTTCGGCTTGCGGAAACGTTTCGTTAAATCTAGCTACTTTCATAGCTCGAGCTGAATTAGAGCGTTGGAAAAGATTAGACTTAGGCTTTCGCGGCATAATTCTTAGTAGGTGCTTTTTTTACACTTCCAAAAAATACAGTACGGCAGTTATTATTTTTATACTTAAAAATGCAATGCCTGCCTATTCAGTTAAAACTATAGCGTTATAATTAACTGCAAACTACAAGCAAAGTTGCAAATTTTTCCAAATGATGTAGTGTAGTGTGAAAGACTTAACTTATCTAATTTAAATACCAGAAGCGATAAAAGTAAGTTTTATTCTGAAATAAAAAAAATAGTGATTACAAAGCAAAAAATAAGAATCGAGCACGCAGTGGTGCCTGGCGTAGACAAAAAAGAG